>JAVHNF010037829.1:0-16235 GCA_034783455.1 Micropsitta finschii
GCTTTCTGCCTGCTCCAAGCCTTCTGGGTGCCAAGAACTGCCTGGTTGCTCTCGTGAAGATGGTGTCCACCCCAAAGGGATGACTGTACTGTCCTGACGAGGGACCTGCAAAGGTCATAATTTTATCTGTAGTTGTGAGTGAGAAAAAATGCAGCAGAGAATGTGGTCTTGGGCTGCTTGATATTTATAACAATCCGTATTGGTTTAGTGGCCTGAAAATAGCATGTTTGCCTTTAATTTAAGATGGGTTGGCCAGTGTAGAAGTTGGTTTAGAGAGGTGTTATCTCCAGCAGGCAAAATGGAGCCACACCAACACTGCAAATCCAGCCTGCCTGCTTGTGCCTAAGCTCTTACAAGCAGAGCATCTTGAGGTAAGGAGGAGATAAAACATAACATCTCAGTGGAAGTAGCAGGATGGAGATCTAGACTTCCATGAGTAAAGGTGATTGTAATCTGCCAGCTAAGTTAAATTTTACAGTTTTGTAATTGCCAGCCCAGTGCTTCTTTTGGTACAGTAGCCTGGGAATCATATACTGATGTTTGGTTTCTGCAGTGTGCTTTGAAATACCAATGTGTAAAGCCAGATCCTTTCAGATATTGCATTTCCATAGCCCCCAGTAGACACACACTCAGCTGTTGTTACGTGGTATTGGGGAAAAGTTGATTCTTGACTGAACATTAACCTGGTCAGTGTAATTCTGTCCTGCCTGGGTAGTCCCCATAAGCCATTTATGTAAGAATTTCTGGTGCTGACAGAACAAGTTTTCCAGAAAAAAAGGATAAAGGTATCAGAGTACCACAATGTTGCCAAAGTTGTATGCTTGGGTGAAATACCAGCCTCTGCAGAGATGGAAATGTACATATATGTGAGGTACATGTATGCTTCAGCTTCCTTCCTTATAGGTAGGTTTCTTAACAACTGAAATCCTTCACTTTGGAAAGATCTGAAATCTTTTTGAATACCATTCTGGATGACATACATATTTCTTCAAAAGTTTGAGAGCCTCATTATTGAGCTGTGATTGCTGTTCTTCAGGAACTTCTGTGTGGTTGGCAAAGGTAGTTGTCACATTTGCAGTAGTCAACCTCTGATTCATTTGTGCCTTACTTTTTGAGAGAAAACCCCTTCATAATCTCTCAGCATTCATAAAAAACGATGACTTTTTCAGACTGTATTAGAAATCACAGCTTTTGTTCAGGCTAACTGTATGGGATAAAACCCTTCCAAAAGCATACAAATTTCAGTTAGTGAAATGTGACAGTTAAATAAGATCAGGGATTTCTTCTTTGGCTGCAAGTATGACTAAACTATTTCTATCAATGATTATTAGAGTGTTTTCTGTAAAGAAAATGAGTTTGCACATTGGTATTTTAGATATCTGTCTAGTTTTGCATTTTATATTTTGTTACAGATATCATAATAATTACCAATATGAGTACGGTTCGTAAGACTGTATTACGTAAGTCTGTGATAGTACTATGATCTCATATCAGTTTTGCTTCCAACAAAATCAATGAATATTTTGCTCTAGCTAACATGAGCCAATGCTGTAGAGGTTAAGACTGCTGCCACTGACTAACCCAGTGAAAGTAGCATTTTGATTTTTGTTTGTGTTGTACTGGGATGAAGGCCAGTTGGCCTCTAAAGATAGTTTCCATAGCTACTGTCCCACAGAGAAAGAATATGCTGCCACAGCATTTTTCCTTTGGACCTCTATGGTTTTTATGCAAGCTGTCGAGACAATTAATTTTCGTCAGATGTATTGGTTATTAGCTGGTGAAAGCAGGGGGCATGAGTGGGTCCGTATGATGAAAAAGAACATTAAACTAAGTAAAACATCAAGAGATTTCTTTATGTATACAATATGAATGCATTTGAGATTTATAAAATCCCATTACTGCAGCATCTGATATGCTAGAATGCAATCTATGCCTAAAAGACAGGGTCCTGAAACTGCACAACTGTATTTCTGAGAATAAGGAAGCCTGGCATTGACTTCCAGTGTTGTTTCACACAGGATGTTATGATCTAGAGTTCTAATTCGTTTAAAAAATAAAAAATAAAAAAAACAAACAAGCAAACAAAAAAACCCCCAAAACGCTACCTGTCAAAAAAGCTCTCAAACTTTCACTGGTTTGCAATAAAAATGATTTTTTTTTTGTGCCTCTTTTGCATAGAAGAGCATAAAAGGGCAGTAAATACCACAGCAGTATGTTGTGTATAAGCAAGCATTGAGTATGAGATGGTTTCTGAAGGTTGGCATGGGTAATGTCTTCATTTCACTCTGCAGTAAGGTTTCACATCATGCCATTTTGAAGGTGGGTCTGGTTCTGGGAGTCATTAACATGTGGTTGTATTACCAGCCCAAACTGCACATTTCCTGTAGGTTGCTGAGGCAGAAATAAGTATTTAAGTACTCAGATCGTAATATTTGAGCAATCTGTGTAAATTTAGGACACCTTTTCTCATTCTCTCTATGTAAAATAATGGAAAGGGCTCTGTCTGCTCTGTGTAGTTACAGATCCAGCTGCTGTTACTGCACTCCCAGCCAGCTGCCATTCTCTAACCTCTTCACAGATTTCAATGTCAGCTCTCACTCCCCAGTTTTGCCCTCTTCTGTGGTGTCAAGGGACAGTATGCAGACATTACCAAGTGGCTTTGATTGTAGTCATTGACTTGAGGGGTCAAACCAAGTTAGCTTAGGAGAGCCATCACCAGAACACATGTATTAGAATTGATGAAAACTTGTTGGCTTCAGTAGTGTAAAAATACCAGTGAAAAAGCAGTGTGCTTTGGTGAACTAGCGAAAGAAAGGATGTGGAGGAAATCAAATAGAGGTGTAGGGGGTACAGTTAAATAGGTGAAAACATGGCTCTGCCCTTTAGTGTAGCCATTTGATGGTTAACCACTGAACTCCTGGGCAGTCCTCTGACAATTGAGGAAGGAGCAGACTTACAGCCTCAAACTGAAAAACTTCAGCTTGAGGGTGATCGTGGCTGGAGGCCTCTACTTAAGATGAGATAAAACTCTGAAGGGTCAGAGGGGTATTTTGCCTTGTGGCGGTTGAGAACATTTTCTTCCTCTGTAGTAAAACTCTACCTGTCTGATTTTCTGGCTAGCCAGCTAGGCATTCGCAAGTCACTGTGTGTGTCCGAGGCTACCTGCACTGTAGTTGCAAGGGTCGCAGGCTCTCAGGAGGCGTCAGAGTGTTGGGACAGGCATTAAGAGTCCAGCTGGAGGATTGTGGCTAAGGCTGCAGGAATGTCCTGCAGAGCCCTTGCAGCTTCCAGGGGGTGCCCAACTGGTCCCAGGGGCATAGGAAGTGGGGCTGAGCCCTGCCACTGCTGATCTGCCAAGGGCTAGCCAACTCCAGCCTGAAGTAACTTCTAAGCCCTGCTGTCTCTAGCTGTAGCTATCCCACTCCATCACCGTGTTTGTCTTGAAACTCTGCGTGAGTTATTTGTCTGGGGTAACTCAGCTGATTAAATACATGTCAGTGGATATGGGCTGACCAAAACCAGCCATCTGGCAGCCTGTTCGAAACATTAAATTGCTGCCTTGTATGATGGGCATAATTTTCTAGTAGTTTTTAAGTACTTTTCTTCATTCATATGCTTGATGGTCTGAGGTGCTTGTTTACTTACATTTTCCTCATAAAAGGAAAGTTGACTGATGTTATTGCGGGGAATGCTTTAAAAGATACCGCGTTTTTTTAAGAGAATACTTCTTTGGGAAACCTTGTAGAATATGATCTTTATATTTTGGGGGAAAATGGAAATTACTCAGTATCTATCTAGAAAATAGTTTTCTCTGTCACTTGCAGTTCTGAGAGATTGGAAGCTTTGTATTTTTCAAGTAAAGGTTTAGTTTTTATAGGTGTATACAGAAGTACTGTCTGTCAGTAGGTAAAGTCTTTCATAATGTTTTCACAAGACAGTACTGGGGGAAGTACCTGTTGCTAAACCCTATGTACTTTGTGAGTTTATCTTTTCCTGCATCTGAGATTGTGACAAAAGCATGAGCATGATAATTAAAATAATGCTAAATTTAGCAAGTAGCTGTGTAATCGTCCAATGCACGAAGGCATTGTATTGATGCCGAGTTGAGAACTTTGTAGGCTGAAGCCAGCAAGGAACTGCTAGTGTGAAGCCTTATCTTCGTGGCCAGAGCCATCAGCAGAGCAAAACCAGAGCTTTGTGTCTTGGTCATGCATTCTTGCTGATAGAGTGAGAATGAGTTTAATGAAGGGATGAATATGTGGGTATTTTGTGCAGACTAAAATCCTAGCATTTTATTTCCATGTAAAATTAGATAACAGCTTTACTGTCAGCTGTGAAAACTGTTTTTACGTGATGTGCAGTAATGAGCAGGTACTGATTTTATAGTAAGGAATAGTACACAATCCAGAAACATATGGGTTTTTTCTGCTTCACTGAAAAAAATCCTTATCATGTCTTCTAGGAAACCTCCAAATGACAGACAAAACTAATTAAGATAATATCTTGTTAAGAAAACTAGTCAACATGGAAGTATCTTAACGTATCAAAATACACTTGTTCTTGCAGCATGATGGAAAGGGAGAAGCTGTGCTGTTCTGCTTTGGGGACTTTCAGAATGGAAAGTGAACAATGCAAACGTCTCTTAGATGTTGATCCTCTGAGTTTGGAAAAGCTCTGAACACCTCTATAGCAATTTAGGCAATTAATAGCATATATTCGGTGTATAAAAGTACTTTCAGTTCTTTTGCACTCTTGTAAAATGCTGTTTAGAGCTACTGTTACAGTTTTGCTAATGAGCCCTGAATGTGGAGGAGATTGCTTTTGTTAGTTTTGTCTAAGAAAGCTCTGAATTACTGGTGGATGTTTAAGTTGGTGCTTATTGCAGACCCATTCTGATCCTTTGAATTTAAGGTAAATACGTATCTTAGATTAAAGCAGCAAAAATTCGAAATGCCCATGTGTGTATTTTCTGTCAGCTGCTTTGATCTCATAGGAACTACAGTATGGCCATATAATGACACAGGAGATTTACCTACAAAGTTTATCACCAATTTTGGATATGGCCATTTTTCTTACTCTATTAACATGGCTACTTAAAGTGTGGTTCTAGTTTTATGATCTGTAGTATCAAAGTAGCTTAAAATCAAAATTTGGATCGCTTAATTGGCAAATGCACTTTACTGGATTTCTTTTCTTGTTGCAGCTTTTGACTGGAATTAAATTTTGAAATAATCAATACCTTGATTTGAAAGGGACTTTTTCCTGATTCTGTAAATGAGGTAATACTTGTGGTTATGCAGTGTAAGCATTATGTGTGAGTTATATTTTGCTTCTTACTAAAGGTGATGTAGCTGACTCAGGTGATGACTATAGTAAGTCATTTCAGAGCATAGTTCATTACCCAGATTCTCTGTGCTGTGAAAAATGGCAAGTGGCTTTATTCAAACATCAAATTGGATTCAAAACATGCTATTTCTTGTGGAAGCTGGAAAAATGCATGTTTGTCTAAGCTTCTTGTTGAAATTCAAAATGCTGAAAATCCTTCTATTTTAATACTTCAGTTAGTATTTTAAGTATTTATTAATATACATGTAATATGTTTGGAAATGCCTGAATGCCAACACATCATAATCCTAACTCAGCTGTATGTTTTAAATTACTTGGTTTGTTTGCTAAAGTTGAACTTCCATTGAAGTTGATGCCATTTGAGCTTTGAGAAGCAGATCTGGCTGATGTCTTTTGGGAAAATAATTTAAAATGCGCCAAGAGGGTTTAGTTTGACTGGGGTTTCTTGAAGGTGTTTGTTTCCTTGATTTAGGTTTGAAACAAAAAAACAGCTGTTTTTTTAGATTGTGTTTATTTGCAAAAAGATGGAAGCACACTTATTTGTATGGTTCTATGATAGGATTCTCAGTCACAGCACTAATAGTTGGAAAACTATTAAGAAACATTTCTGGCCCAACTTTGTTGAGCTGTACTACCTGTACCTAAGTTTCATCTGACAAAATTTTTCCAGTTAATAGTCAGAGAGTGGGTTTTAAAGGTGTCGTACTGAAGCAAGTTTAAGTCACCACATGTGAGGTTTTTTTAACCGAGATCAGTAAAACAATTTCAACAGCACAGGTGAATCTTGTGCCTATTGTTATTCAGTCTTCTGTGTTTCATTCCTAGGCAACCACTGAGGTTGTGATTTGACTGTATCTGAACTTAAATGGCTTCATAAATACACATGAAAAGTGTCATTCCTCCACTAATACATCTGATGTACTCTGGATTACGTTGTCAGTGTTGTTAAGTGTTAGACTGGTATAATACATGCTAAAACTGTCACTGATAGCATAGTTTCTCCATCTCTGCTTGAACATGTTGGAAAACATTTTGCATGTATTACCATATGCACCATCCGTTGTTTAAAGTGACAGCTATGATTTCTGTATCAAAATTAATCTATGCATGCCAACCATTGTTTGGTTGAGTACAAATAACGCCCTGAGTAGCTCTCTCAGCCTGGGCTGGGGTCCCTGTAGATCTGCGTCCTTTCAAAAGCAAGTCTTTTCTTCTCTTTTAGGTCTGCTAAGACAAGGAAGCTTGAGTTTGAGGTTCCAGTTAATCATCTAACTTGTCAAAACTTGTCATCAGCCAGAGGACACTGCCTTTGACTTTTTCTAGGCTTTTTTGTGGATGGAATGATAGAAGAAATGGTTCCATGTTAATGATAGAATTAATTTTATTGTTCCAGAGCTTCATGAGTATGAATTTGTGTGTTGAGTTACTGAAGGATACTTCAAAGTGACTTTCAGCAAACAGGTTTTGTTTGGTTTGTTTTTACTGTTTCTTTCTGGCATAGTGAGATGTGCTTAGAGAACATTATTTTGTTTAAGGCATCCTGAAGCATGTTCTCTAGCGTGGGGGAGGACTGAGGGAAGCCCAGGAAACATTTCCAAGGAAATATATTGTGATACCACTTTAAATAAAATAAATAAATAATAAATCCTCGTTACTGGCCTTCCTCTTTTTTTCTCTTCACAAATCTAGTGGGTTACTGAAGCTCACAAAGAGCTTTATAGAAAAGTCTGAGTTGCCTTCTCTCTCCAAATCTTTGCAATCAGTGATCAGGATCACCTTCCTGAATCTGAAAACCAAGTGGCAGTTCTTGCCAATTGGTACATCCAAAATACATTTTATGTAGACATTTGAGAAATGCTCTTGGGAAATAATTACTTCGTTTATTTTATCTGTCACTTGCTGGAAGTCCAATTGAAGGCGCCTCCAGGGTCTGTATTGCTATGAGTGGTGTGTTTGTGCCAGTGGCTGTTTGCAGGTGGCCCAAAAACCAACTGTTGCACATCATTAAATGACCTGTGGCTCATTAAAGTACAAATCAGCCGGTTTACATTTATACCAAAAGCAGATAATTTTACAAAAGGTGATCTTGGCAGTTCGTCTCAGATGTCCTGTACTTTCAGAATTATGAAAATGGGTGGATGTCTGAAATTATTTTCATCATTGGTTTAATATTTTTCAGCACAACTATAAATTAAAATGATTAAATTGATGCACTAATGCTTTTAATAATAGAGATTATGGATATGCACATGTAAAATAGCTATGTTATAAATTTGGCAAATATTTAATGTCAACATATATGCTCAGTATTAATTATTTAATTGTATGCTACAAACCATATTTCTGACATTTTATTCCCCTTCATATTGGATGTTTCAAAGAGTATTAAAAAAATCTTATTTATCCTGTGTGTATTAATTTAGTTTTTAACTCTACTCCCTTTGCTATTTTCTTGTTGGGCACCCATAGCCTCCTGTGTGTGGCTTCTAAACCCTGTATCACAGGTTGGAAATTTAGATGTACAAATGCAGAAGCTATATGGTTTATATGTGGGTGTTTTGCCTTTTATGGGAAACACATGTATAGATACACATATATAGAATCATAGAATAATTAGGGTTGGAAAGGATGGTAAACTAGTTTCACCAGTACTTTGACCCATTCTGATGATTTCTTGAGTATGAAGTACTCTGTGTTACTGATCTATAATCCTAGTACCCAATGAATGCTCAGTCTGGAGGTGCACAGGTAATACCCATGGAAATCAGTGCTGCTGTTCTGCTGTAACCCAAAGGTATATATAGGATTTCACTGTTCAGTTTATTTGATTTCCCATAAAATGATGTGAAAAGAAATTCTCTAATCTCTTAGCTGAGCTGGCAGATGAAAACAAAGATAGGTTGGAACACAAAATGCTGCTTCAAGGACCTGATCTGAGTTTCATCTGCCTCTGGCCTTAAAATGGAGACAGTCCCCAGCGGAACAGTATTTCTGAGTCTTCATGTATTAGTGGTATTCTTGAGGGTGCAAAATGAAATTACAAGAAACAACAACAGAAAAAGTTTAAGCAGTAAAGAAAAGGACTCTTTCTGAACAACTTTGATTCTCTTCTGTATTTTCTGTTTGCATGGAAGATCATTGCAGATTTGCTAGTGGTTTGTGCCAGGACAGTTAGGTATTGAACAATTGCGTAAAATAAAAAATAATAAAGGAGAGAGTAGTCCAGGGAGTGAAACAGAATAAAATCAATTTGACTTTGTTCTTTGTCCACAAAAAAGAGATGCTTTCTTCAAGGTATTTTAATATTCAATTAGAGCAGGACATGAGTGACATCTGGAAGGTTACAGAGTGCACAGTTAATGCAGCTTGGAAAAAGAAAAGATAGAGTAAGTGTAGTCTGTTAAGAACAGAAGTCCTCATGCTGTGGTTTTACTGGATGGATAAAAGCATATCACAGTGTGTAACATCCTGTCCAAAACCTGAGATTACAAGTAACACCAGGAATGTGTCATGATGATCTGGGAATAGAGAAGTGGGAAACAGAGGTAAGAGATCAACCGGTAATGAAGCAAAATCAGATATCTTCTTTGAATTGTAGGAGCAAAACTGAAAAGCTTTGTAGAGAGGACAGAGAAAAATCTACCAATATATTGTCACAACCAGACAAGAGATGAATGTATTGGGCAGAGCAGAAGGAAAGCTAGTTGTAAAGAAAGCAGTGGGACCTAAGAGTTTAGTTGAGCTTAGTGTCCAAATCGTGTTGGGCTTAGTGTTTGGGTTTTGCATTACATCCCATTTTAGTTGGATTGTACATTTGGTCTTTGTTTTTGTTTTCTGAAGAAATCTGCCTTTTTATTTCCATAGAAATACAAGAAGTGGCTTAGTGGTGTGTTTCTGGGATTTTTGGTTTACAGACCCAATTGCCTATATCCTTCATCACTCTCTTGCATATTTGTGGAGTTTCAGAAGGTGGTAATTTTCTAATAGGATGTAGAATGAGCACTTTGCATGAATGTTACCCTTGGAATCTAAGAGCAATTAGGATTAGGATTAAGCAAAAATCTTCTGATACTTGTGGAAGGAATAGACACTGTAAAAAGTAATAGCAGTAGCAGTCTGCTGTGATTTCTTGCTGTTAGTTTCTGTCTAAGTAATTCTGGTTATGAAAAAATATTGGCATGGTTTTCAGCCTTATATGAAACAAGGGTTCTGACTTAATTTTCATAGAGGACAATGACACGAATTTCAACTGGTACCCTCTCAGACAGCCTCAAGGGATAAGATTGAAGGAGTGAGAATTCCTTTCTGTTTTGATCCATTGGTTGGGAAAGTTACATTCCTGTTAAGGGTGATGCATTTCATGTTAATAAACAAAGATCGTTAACTGAAGACTGAAGTGCTGCCAATCCTGAATCTTTCATAAGCAATAAATTCTCATTAAAAATCCTTTAGGGAAATGCATATCCTTTCAAAAGAATTTCCATAGCACATCATCTCCATGTGACAAATCTCCAGAGAAAATATATATATGAGCTACCAGTGATTGGGGATTTGTTAGCTCAACTGCCAAGTCCTCTGCAAAAAGAAGACCTTGTTTGCTTATTTCTTCTTTTGTTTTTCATTTTCCAAGGTCATCTTAAGTCCAGGCTTAGTGAAAACAAAGGAAAAAAAGAATTCACTTTTGCTAGAAATGGCTGAATGGGTTCAGGATTCACAGCTAGTTCTGTTTGGGTCACAATCCAGAGAATTCTTCATGTATCAGGAGGTGTCTTCTGGATTCCAAATATTTACTTAAAAAAAAAACCCCAAAAACTAACACAAGTAAACAGTGCACTAATAATAGTGTGAATCTGTATGCTGTAAGGATTTGGTACTTCAAACCATACAGAATACCCCAAACAGAAATACAAGAACTGAGACTTCATCTAGTCTAGAGGACGGCTTGACCCAGTTTAAAAATAAACAGCAAAACAAGAAGTTAAACACTCACAAGCTGAAAGACTCTGCTATCAGCAGTTAAACTGGGGAGCAACAAGTATACTTGGACTAATCGCAATGCAGTGCACAACCTACAACAGTAGGCTGGTTTTAAATCTAGAGTAGAGTAGAAGTGCTGAATAACATGCTGAAGAAAGGCAGGAGGTGGAAGGTACCCCTACACACAGTGGTTTCTTTTTAGTTCTTGCTGTCTCTCTTTTTTCTTGAATTTGCTTAAAAAAGAAGAATCTTCAGATGGCTGTTTAGGCAGAGCGGCTGTGTTCATCTCTGCTGTTGCTTTCAAGTTCACCAAGTCACAAATAAAAATCTGACTCTTTTGAAAGTGACATTTGCTTTAGCAGTGACTTCCATGTGCTGGGACTGATGTGTTGCCAGGCCCCTGTCAGCTCTGCTGAACAGACAAATGTTACTGCCTTTGGTACTTCCAGCAATGAGAGGAGGTGTATTTGGGGATGAGGACCAAAAAAGAGCATCGTGTGGGCATGCGAAACGAGGAGTGGTAGTTGCGTGTGTTGGAAATAAGAGGAGGTAAAAGCTGTTGACTTAAACTGTTGTCTTTCTCCCATGGGCCACACTGTTAGGTAGCAATGATCCTGTGCCTCTCTCATTATCCACATATCCCCAGCTGTGCTTTCAAGCTAAACTGGGAGGCTTTTATCAACATGTCTTACTGTCTTATTGTCCCATTTCAAGAAGTGGAGCTCCTGGATGATGTACTCTGACCAGAGGATCATGTGAACTAGTGGTGTGCAGGAAGGGAAAGGTGATAAGTGTCAAATTTGCTTTCCACACTCACCTGCACTGGAGAAGGTCAGAAGAGTGATGTTGGGGCTCTGAGGATGCTGTAAAAAGCAGATAAACACTAATATTTTAGTTTGATTAAAAAGTGCAACATGTAGGCCTGGTACTGTGAAAGAATTCTCAGAAATAAATTTGCTACAATTTTAGATCATTTAGGGCTTTCATTAAGCAGACACTTTCATTTGTGTAAGATATCTTAAAGCAGCACCTGAAAAGAAGAGTAAGCAGTCATTCTCATAGTAAAGGCTGGGCGTCTGTTTGCAACACCTGTCTATGTTACATTTTAAAGCTTCCTTTGCTGAATTAATATTCCAAATTGCCTTCTATTAGTATTTTTCTTCTATTTTTCCTGTTTGAACGCTGAGATTTTCGATGATGATAAGTCTTTGAGAACTTGGCAGTTTGCCTAATTGTAGAAATTCCCACTTGCTTATTGGCAGAAATAATGCAGCATTAAATACAAATATTACTGTTAATGTAACATTGAAATTGATAACTCAGTCACTTATGTCAAGAATTTCCAAGCTACAACAGTGTGAATTTGTCAAATTGCTTTTGCTAGGTATTTTGTGGTGTGGATTGCAGAACAGAGACAATGAAGTTTATGGTTAATGTACCACTTCTAATAATAACAAATTCTGTGAGATAGATCCTGCGCTCGTTTATGTGTAGTAGTGCATTTTAGTAGTTCTGGGATAGATTCAATCAAAGGGTTTAAATGGGACAAATCTGTGCAGAATTTGGACCTACTAAAACCTTAACTATGCTTTTTGATAAATAAAAGCTTTGCATAATGCATGAACTCTTTAATTTATAATGCGAAAACCTGTACTGTAGATGTATTTCGGAGTTTGGAACTGTAGTGCTGTTTACTTGGTGGTTTTTGACACTTCGGTGTTTGTTATTTCTTACTTGATGTTGCATTGAAGTTGATAGCCAGGTGTAACTCCCTTGCCTTTTGCAGTTTTCTGTTTTGTGTTTGGGCTGATTTTGAAAATAAATCTTTAAGCATCTGTCACTGCTCTCTGCAGCCATTAGAAATTGTTAGGAAAATGTTAATTTTTTCCCTCAGTTTTCTGTTTCATAAAAAACCCAACCTTTACCCCATTCCCCCAGCCCCTCCTCAGTTTCTTCTTCCACCTGGAATCTCAGCCCAAAAGAAAGGCTTCAGAAGAGTATATCTGAAAAGAAAAAATTGCAGCCAAATGCATTATCTCATGAATAATGGTGAGATGTTCCAGGAGATTTGTTAAATGATTGCTTGGTATAATTCATAATTATCCTGATGATTTGGCATTGTGTCATACAGACATTAATCTTTTATCCTACAACTGAATGTGTGTGTTGTGGGGAAGAAATCACTTTTTTGCCTGTTTTTTTTTTTTGTCTTTATGAAGAAACTGCATTGATTGTGCTGGTTGGTGCTGTCTCTGTCTTGTCAAGGAACTGAAAAGAGGGTTGATGGCTCTATTTATTGTTATTCTAATCATTAGCAGTTTCTGATGAATGCTATTTAAAGGTCTCTATTTTAAAAGCTTTTGCTCTTAGCTTGCTGGCTTTTCTACATTGCCAAGGTTAAAAACCATCTCAAATCTCCAGAGAGTTCAAGAGACCAACGTTTTAAACTTTGTGTCTATACCTCCCTATGTCTGATGCTGTGAGCCCAAATATGTACAGAATTTGAGTAGCAGGCTGTGTTGTGGAGTCAACACTAATAGTGGAAGGAGGCTATTCCTTCCTTATGTTGGGATAACATTAAAAAAATAGATATATTAAAAAAGTAGATATATTTGAAATGTTGTCTGAAGTAGCATTAAATCATTAAAATGTGCAGACTTGCAGCTGTAATTTCAGTGTTGAAAACAGTAAATGTCAAGTAGGTAAAAAAGATTACCAGTGTGAGAAAAGATGTTTTTGCATTGCCACCTGTCCCTGTGCAGGTGCTCATGATAGGAAAGTTACCATGCTCAGGTGCTCAGCTGACTTTGGCTGCTGTGCTGGTGCTGAGAGTGATTTGTCATGAAAACAGTCCTGTGATCATTGCCATGGACTCCTCATGGACACCTTTCCTTTCTAATTTCTTTGCTATGGCTCTGCCATTAAAGAAAGGAAGCTTTTTGCTTTTATAATGAAGGCTCTGTCTCCACTATGTTTTTCTGTTGGCCTCCTTTCTCACCAGGGTAAGTGACTCAGCCCAGTGTTACCCTATGCTTTCTTCCATGGTATTTCTGTTGTATTTGGTGTCTTGTTTGGATGCTTCTGTAAAGTAGATGCTTTTTTTTTGAACTTCTGCTTCAGATTACATATACATTAAAATCCATTGGAAATTGGTGAGGAGCCAGCCTCTGGGGATTGCTCATACCTATTTTAGAGTATAGTTGTAATTCTATGGGGTTTTATTCCTTACTGTTAGTGTCACCTAAAGAAAGCAGAGTTTAAGTAAGTTGCTACCTGTTTTGCTTGTCTGGATTTGAAAGTGTCATGTCTTATAGAAGTTTAACATAAATTAGGTTTCCTGTATGCTTATCTTTTATTACAAATAAATTAGCAATACATAGGAGCCTGTGCCTCACTGGTGGCTCATCCTATCTATGCTGCTTCTGCTTTACAGCATTAGTATTTCCATTGTAAATAATCCCAAGTCTTTGCAGTTATTGTAAAAATAAATAAAGCTGGTACTTTGCTTAGCTTTAAATTTGGAATGAGTATTTTTTGCAAGATGGCTCTTCTATTGCCAGATCTTAGTTAAACCATTGTGACTCTAAAAGACCAGTTTCAAAAGGAACACTACACTGACATGTATAAAGTACCAAATGCCTCTGTTGTATGTGATCTTCAGTAGGAAGGAAGGTTGCAGCATCACTGACCGCTGCAATAACAGTAGGAGCTGGAGGAAGCAAATTAGTTCATTGCAGCCATTCCACCCTTGGCTTTCCCCCTGTCAGTTCTCATAAGCTCGACAGGGTCAAGCCTAGTCAGCATTTGGATGGGAAACCTCCCTGGGAAACCAGGAGTTGAAGGAAGCAGGCTTGTGTCTTTCCACACTGACTAATGCCCTGCCCCTGGATCAGTTGTTAGCACCATGCAATGTTTAATCCATGTTTAATGGCTTTCAGTGGTGTTTTTTCTGGTTCATTTGGAAAACAATGCCATGGCTACAAGTGGTGGTATGGGTGGGGTGGGGAGTCCACCCATGAAGACGAGATAATATTGGTAGGTAATAAATCAGGGGTGGTTCCAAGGTGAAGTGGTTAGGGCCACTTTGTAAATTCACATTCTGAGTCTCTGTCATTTTTCTGTTTCCTTTTTCCATGTGTGAACAAAGTATTTATTCACCTGCTGAATCTCACAGCAGCAGTGTAGAGCTGGAAAATGTAGTCTGAATTTCTCTGATCCCATTCATCAAAGAAAAGACAAGTGGAAAAACAAATTAGTAACTTGGGAGCTGTCATACCTGTTAAATGTTGTCCACAGTCAGTCCTTGTGTAGGAAAGTAATAATTAACTTGGGAAAAGAGAAACAGGAAAAGTTTGAAATCTTCTTGTGTCAATGTTGAAAATGCAAGAGCTGTCAGTGCACACAGCCAGGTCGTGGGGCTGGTGTGTATGATCAGGAAAGGAAAGGGTAATGTCAGGGCTTGATAGACCCCTTGTCTTTCCTGTAGATCATAGGGATTAAGGTTTGATGAACCATTAAGTTAAGTTTTGGATGATGCTAGAAAGACATTTTCTGTTCTTTTTGAGTTTTGTTTCTGCTCTTCATTAAAACGATACAGTTATTTTTCTTCATTGAAACTGTGAAATTATTATTTAATCCTGCAAATATATCCTGATTCTGTATGGCTGAGGTCTTTGCTACTGGATATAATTCAGGAATCTTTATGTCATAACTTTATATCCAAGCTATTTTAAGTAATATCTTTCTGTGTTAGATGGAGAAGCAAAGGCCTGTATCTCAGAGCTTTGGAATCTGATAATCCAAAATAAAAATTAAAATCTTATTTCAAATATTGAGAAGTTGAAGTTTGCTGACAGAATTTTTTGTTTTGTTGTATTGATGTAACATAACATTATAAAAATGAGAACTAAGAAAAAGGGAGTCTTTCGCTCATCCAGTGTAGCTTTTATTGTGTTGTTTGATCTGAGGATATCTGTTACCAGACCAGGAACAGTACCAGCATTTGTTCAATATTATGTGGTAGGTGCAGGCTTGTGACTGCATCAATTTGCCTACCTTCATCCCCATGGATTAAGAGAAGTCCAAGTAGCACTGTTTCATAGTGAACCCCTAAGCTGTGTGTGTTAGCTGTCACTGTCATATGCTACAAGGTTTTTTTTTGTGTGGTAGTTGAATGAGTCAAACTGATGGGGAGAATGAAGGATAAATTATACTTTAAGGACAGTTCAGAATTTGCAGGATTATTCAGTACACTTAGCTTTTCCTTGGACTAAATGGGTTTTCCTCAAACTGTTGTTTTTTATAACAAGCTACTGAAAGATCTACTGGTGATATTGAGACTTGAAATGTATCTTTCTTCCATCCACACAGTGACTACTTGTGTGCTTGGTTCCATCTGGAAAGGATATAATTGAATCCTTGTTTGGCTCCTTTAATTATCTCTTTGCAAAGTCCTTGTCTGGGGATTTTGCCGCTTACAATGCAAATATTCAAACTTAAGAGCATAAACTGTGCTTTCAAAGAGCGTTTTTGTAAATCTTTTATCATTTGGTGTTTTTTCAAAAGGGAACATGAGAACTCCTCAATGAACATGGTTTAATTTTTTAAATCCTCAGAGAAGAATTTGTTTTCGTAGAGGTTGTTGTTGCTAATTAACTTCGTTAATTAATCATGTTATAGGGATGAAACATGCTTGATTAAAAGTAAAGCTGTATAGCAACAAAGTAATGCTACTGATTTTTCCTATTTAAAAGGAAAGATTAAAAAACCATGATTAACTTTGAAGCTGCATGTCAAATGTTCTTTGCATTTGAAACATCTGAAAGGCTAAAGCAGCTAAAAGCTTATTATTTTTGCAACTCAGTCATAGCAAAATGCTTATTCAGTTGTAACACCATATTAAAATCTGAGAG
>JAVHNF010037831.1:16167-29399 GCA_034783455.1 Micropsitta finschii
TGAACTATTTGGATGTCTAAACCATGTATTTAGACATAGTTGAACTCAAAGCACATACTGATGATATATCTGGCTACCAGAGTAAGCAATGATTTTCCTAAGCATTTAATTTTATCAAACAGATCTTTATAAGGATATTAAGAATGTTCCCAACAGATACAAATAATGGCAGTCCTTTCTTGGGGATATTTGTACTCATTTGGAAACCAGTATCTCCCTACATTATGTTACATGGGATTACATCCAGAAGGATATACACTCATGCTAAGAAACATTACTATAGTGAGCAAAATAATTTCTGGTGTACAACCTAAAAACATTGCTGTGACATGCTAGCACTGAACAACTGCAAACTCAGCCTCACTGATGCTGCAAAGATTACCTCAGCTGTCAAATTCTGAAGTCAGATTTTTCTCCGTGTATTCTATGTATGTTAA
The DNA here is from genome assembly GCA_034783455.1 of Micropsitta finschii. Taxonomy (NCBI): domain Eukaryota; kingdom Metazoa; phylum Chordata; class Aves; order Psittaciformes; family Psittacidae; genus Micropsitta; species Micropsitta finschii. The sequence continues at coordinate 16,605 of JAVHNF010037831.1, forward strand.
AAACAGACGGGGTACATTACTAACCCAACTTAGCTAAGAACCATAAAAGAACTGTATTTGAAAGAACTATGTTAAGAAATACATTTATGTTAAAAGAACTGTATTTCCAAAGTACTGTCTTTCAGAAAGGAGAGAGCCAAGTCTCTGCCTCTCACAGTTTCATGTGCATGATGGAACAAAGCACAAACATGAGTCTGGGGAATCTCCCTCCAGGCCAATTCTTAAGGGAGAATGCTCTCAGACATTCAAACAGATTCTCTTCCATGGTTACAGAAACCTAACATTGAGGAAATCAGCTCCATATATGTCCCCTGAATTCTAGCTTTTCCAGGTTTATTCAAAGGAAACCGAACACACATACACACACACACACACACACCACAGTATAGGAGAACTGTCTGCTCAAAAAGCCCAGGGTAAGAACTCTAGCAAAGCTCTACTGAAAACATATGATATTAATTCCATACTATCAGAGCAGTATTGGCTTTCCTTCAGTTTCAGTTATTATTTTCCTGGTAGCTGAAGGTAAAAGGCTATTCTCTCTTTTGCTTTACTCCCAAATGTACTGACTTCTTTGTAACTTGAGCAAGTTTGCCACCTTGCATAAATGTAGCAGGGCACAGTTACTCTTCTCTGTGTTGACCAGTGGGAATTCTATAAACCACACATTTATTCATAAACTCTCACATGACACTGTAGTTCTTCATATACATGAACAGATTTGTAACACACATTAGTTACAGGTGAAGTAACAAGTGAAAATTCACTGTCCAAATATTTAGCCCTGCAATAATTCATATTTAATAAATTAAAACCTAGGAAATCTGAGTTTCATGTGCTGTGACAAACAGTTCAGTATACCTGCAGGATTTCTGATTTAAACATATTTCTGATAATAGATCAAAACAAATTTAACTTATGATCTTGGAATTTTGTGAACTCACTGGAACCTGAACTGTTTTCAAAATGCAGCCATAAATGTTCCTGAATGAAATGCATTAGGACAGAACCACTTTGAAAATCATCTGTCCCCTTTAGGAGTCTTAAAATAGAATCTGCATCCACCTGAAAATATGCTCCAGTTGTGTGTGCTGGTTACTTGAAAAACTAGGATGCTATTGAAATTTTCTTCTCATATGCTTCACTGCATGATCCATGCATAGAATTAGTGTTCATCAGCATGGACTATGTTGAGCAATGGGATTCCTGCTTGTTATCCGGCTGTAAGAAATGCACAGGCTGTAAAATAAGTTAGGAAAGAAGTGAAAGAGACTGAAACCAATGCAAAGGAACATAGTAAGAGAGGGAAAAAAAGTGTAGTACTATTTCTAGAAGTAAATGGTAGAAGACATGGATAATTCAGGGTTAGACTCTAACATTTTCACACCAAGTCACTTGACTTTTTGATGTATATGGTACTTTCTCAGTTCTGCAAATATGATATTTTTCAGGGATACTTCTCTGTGAGAACAGTTTTGCTTATGTGTTTATACACAAATTCTTCCCTTGAACTTGACAGTTTTGTCTTTACTTTGTACAGAAGTAGCCTCAACATTGATGCAAAAGATGTTCCTACTCTAGTCTTAAGTTATTAGATTTTTACTTATACCTTATGCTTGTGATCCTTTGAAGACAATGGATTTTACATATTTATAGTAAGTGCTTACTTATGTAATGAAACAAAGGTTAGGAAATTCCCAGCATTAAGGAAATTCCCAGAGAAGTTCCAGTGTTTGCTATGAAATGACTAACACCAGAAGTATTCAATAACCATAGCCATAAACCCCAAATTTATTACTGCCAACTGTGCTTATATGGAATCTACTACACAGCTTTCTGACTTACTCAATACTTGAAAATTTATCATTTCTTTTGAGAGAATGTGTGCATGTATGCTACAGAGACTCATGCACTCTGCAGACTACTTGACAGTAGTCTTTCACTCTGAACTATAAACATATTATGAATAGTGAAACAGGAAAAGTTTGGCTGCAGGCAATCTACCAACAAGTGTAACTTCTAAGAGCCCAAGACACTATCTCTTTTTACAAGGTAGCAGCTATTGTGATCATGATCTTTATTTACAGAAAACAAATTCTTTAAAACATTTATGTTTTAGAAGAAAACATGAGTATGCAAAGCAGTATAAAGATTTAAAGTCTGGATAACTGTTAGTTGCTATTAGGGTTTACTAAATCAGTAGTGCAAACCTCCTTACAAACCTTTAGTTTGAAGCTTGTAGCAAACAACTGTTGAAACTCATTAGAAATATTTTACATTCTCTAATACAGTGCAGAGTGCCTGTAAGTGAAAAATGTTTCCATCTTTCTCCAAGATAAAAAAACTCCTTTGCTGTCTATTAAAAGCTTTAAAAATATAAGCTTTCTCTATGATATTGGTTGAAAATATTGACTGCACAATAATGGTATTGTGTGAATTCTGAGATGTCTGTATTCAATACATCTAATGAAAACAAATTATCTTTGATCAGATCAAATTAGTACACAGATAAATTAATGAGCATTAAGGCATTGTGTATTTCAGTTAAATCTTGATATTTTTATCTTAAAGTTGTTCTTTAAATGCTTTCTTTGAACTGAGTTGGATGTTTTTCAGCTTTAAAGGCCTAATTATCATATATTTCTGACCAATTCTAAACTGATATCTTACAGACTGATAACATATAAGTGGTAATCTACCACTCATCAACTCTTGAATGACATTGCATTGCCTATATATAAACTTTAGGAAGACCATATAAAAAAATATATGTAAGTTTTAGAAACCTCTATGTTTTGCAGCAATATAGTTTCATCTAAAACCAGTGACCTCACCAGGTATAATATCTTCTGAAAGTTCAAAAAAAACCCAAATCCAAACCAAAATTGCATGCAAGAGATCATAACTGAAGATATCACCTTTGATCTCTTAACTATATAATGTTTTATCTATCTCGTGTTGTACTATTTCTTCCAGTAATAATAAAATATTCATAGCTAACAATTGTAATTATTTTACTTTTCTTTAATTATGGGGCTTCCTAAAGGTACAGTCACAAACTCATGTGGCTAAACTGCTGAGAGCTGTTTCCCTAAATAAGCACTGATGAATGATCTGCCAGTCTTTGTGTATGTTTGAAATATTTTTGTTAATTACACGGAAAGCAACACCTTAAGCACTCTTCCTTATTCTCTCTCCAGATGATTGTACTGAATAATAATAAGCATGGTCACTATAAATAAAAATCCACTTTCCCTTGATGCCCTTAAATGTCTACTTTTTTTTTTGTGCTGAAAACTAGGGCGGCAGTAGGCTATGGTATTTTTCTTGTTTGGGATCCAAGTCTTATTTTTAGATACATTATTACTGCTGAGGAAACAGAGAAACTCTGCAAAGAGTGTTTGTGTACCACAGTTGCATATTTTTTCCATCTGGGGAAAAAAAGATTTTCCTCAGCCTCCTTTAACATACGTAATTTGTCACATCAATCATTGGTGGAGAACATGTAGTGGCACCCATGTCATATGGGTGACAGGGCTGTTTTACACAGTATCAGTATTTTAGATTCATGCCTTCCCAAGCTACAAAGCCCAGATATTCTACTTAGCAATAGCACAGTTCTTCCAAAGAAGAGCTGTGTTTTGTCAAGTGTTCTCATCAGAGAGATGTAAAAATGTTACAAACAATCCAGTAGTAATAATCTAGGTACTTCAGCATGCAGTCTTTCTCTAGCTGTATAATAAATTTGAGGTTGGTGCTTAGCACATATGGGGATCATCACTAGGGAAACCATTCCCTTGAGGCCTATACTCATTTAGAAACCTTGCCTTGCTTTTGTGTCTGTCTCAGTGAAACAGTATTTCAGAGAAGATCAGCAAAATTTCTAACAAAATTTTGTCCCATTTATTTCACTTTTAAGTTTAAAAATTAAGTGAAATCCGTTTTTTTCTCAAGCCCCAAATGTATCATAATGGGTCCATTATGCTCTACCACTTTCCTATTACAGATCACCTACTCCCACCATTCTTATGGCTCTTTTTCTACACAAAAATGATGCCAGCTCTGTAGTTCCCTGTCCTCTTGTCTGCAGGCACCACAGCATTGTCAGCAATTATAATTTACTCTAGTAAGGCATTCACTGCCAGTTACTGTTCAGTCCATTGGTGTGTTGACCTCGCTGCAAATAGCTAGATAACTAATTTAGGGTATAAGTGGCTGTGATAATTATAATTCAATTTAATTTCCATTGAGTGATTCACACACAGATGTTTTGATATCACTGAAACTATTAGCTGAAGGGACCACATACTGTAGACTGCCTGTTGCCTAGAAATTTAGTACTGTGTCCTAGAGGACTAAGGCAGGGTATGACTGCAAAACTCAGTTTCTGCAGACTACAATTTCTTAGAATGAAATTGTAATCCTCAAACCTCATCTTACTAGGAGATTTGGCCTGGAAAGCCTGAATTTTGGTGTTTAATTCTTCAAAATTAAACACCACAAACATTTGTTAGGCATGCCAGTGATAACAACTTTGGCAACCAAACCTCTCTTGTTGTCTCTCATGTGTGTAAAACCTGCCAGGTCAATTTTTCTACCCATGCCAACTCTCTACCCTGTTCTAGTAAATGTTTTCTAGGTGAGACAGCTTCTGAAATATAACCTCACAGGTGGAATTAACAGTGTTCATCTTTCCCTTAATGTTTTTTGCCTATTCAGTGAACAGAATATTATCATAGGACAATATGATTCAATGTCCACTTGCCCATGGGAATTCAAATAATTTCTCTTAAGGAATGACCCATTTTTAGCAGACATCTTCTAGTGCTGAAACTGCATCCATGACTCGCAGGCTTAAATATTCATTCAGAAAGAGAAAAATCTACTGGGTTAATATTAGAATACTGAGAGTGTGGTGCTCCCAGTTCTGCTGGTGAGACTGTCTCCTTGAAATGGGCCTTTCATCTGCAAAGTTTTGCTGCCTGAATGCAGTGTGTTTCAGTAAATAAGCTCTTAATTTTTAAATGTGGACTCAAGATCTATCATCTTTGCAAATAAATAATGAGCAACAAAAATCCTTAGAATAACAAATTCCTAGCCAGTCAGTATAAGCAACAAATCCTTTAAGCTGGCTTCACAGAACTCCTGGTGGCAAGGGAAAGAAGAAATATACTTTGTCAGTCCCAGAAACACAAGCAAAAATTAAGAAGTCATTGTCATATGGGTCCCTGGCGAGCCTGATGACAATACTTGACAAAGCATGTATGTCATTAATGTCCAGGATAAGAATGTATTCCTGTCACAGGTCTTACTGGCAATAATGCCCCTGTAGGAGTTTGTCTAGAAAAGCAAGTTGTCACTGCTGCCTCTGAGTGTCCCTCTCAAAGGAAATGTATCACTTTGCTTTTAGAACGAGACAAATAAAATAAAGCACTGAGCATGACACAGAAAAAAAACCCAAGAAGCCTTTAAAGCATGCATACAGTTTCATGTCCCTTCCATGGGACTTGTACGAAAAGGGCTCAAATGACACAGGTGTTTGATAAAAGGAAAGGCAAAGCAACTGTGAAGAGTATGCCTATGATCATCTTGATAGGGAAGCACCTTTTGTCCAGTAGCCTGCAAATTTTGCAAGCACACAGCACATGAATGTAAAAACCTGCAAATATTTCTACATAATGCATTTTAGATGGTTTTCCCTGCTTGAAGAAATTGTATGTAAACTGTCTGTAAAGGTGATTTGTATCCCTGAGTATGACTGTTTCATTGGGCTTCTGGCAGCAAGCAATTGTTTGTCAGATGTGATGTTCATAAGACCCTTAACTATACTCATACTAGCAACTGCTTCTATAATACTTAACATATAAAACAAATTATAACAATATCCTTAAGATTAGCATAAAAGTAATAGTGCTACATAAAAACTCATAAAACCAAAATGTATGGCTACAATAACCATATTAAAACAGCCATAGTTCTGCTTTAAATAACCATATGAGCCACATTTGGAAGATATTATAGTATTTACTGATTAAGCATAAGGAAAAGTCTACTGCCATCATCTCAGAATAAAGAAATCAATCCCAGTTTCTATCTTTCCTCTAGGTACTGGAAGGCCAGCTCATAATAAAAGCCTAACAGAACCACCTAAGAAACTTCAGTAATCCTTTGATAGTTTAAAAAGAATTAAAACACATCATTTAAATACATTCTTTTTGAGTTTTTTTCCAAAAGGGTACAGGTAGCGAAAGTACATGATGCATATCAGTAAGTGAACAGTAAATCATCTTCCTTTCAGAGAACTAGACCTCTTGACTGCATTGGACTTAGAAAGTTAAACGTAACACTGATGCTAAAAAGTTAAACTTACACTGATGCTAAACTGGCACAGGAAAGTGAAGTGGGGCAATATATCTCTTTTAAAAAGTGACATCATTAAGGGCCTTAGAAAATTCAAATGCAGAATGGATTTGTCTGAATGAGTGCTAGAAAAGACAGCACCTAAATGCTGAGAATATTTTTCTCTGGGTGGAAATCTGAAGAGAAAACCCTTACTTTGTCACAGAACTGTTATTTCCAGGCAGTTTAGCAGTTTCAGTTTTCACTTGACAGCTGAAGTGCTGAAATCCAGTGAAAATGAAAACAAACAGTAATATTACGTTTCTGAGACCAGTAAAAGATAAAGGCAAGAAGATTATCCCAGTAGGAGGGGACCAGTTAAAAGGCCTTCTGCACCTCCATTGAGGTGCTTGGGGATGAGCATGCGTGTGTGAAGGAAAGGAGGCACAGAAAACCCATGGGAAAGGCATAGCCAGCTATCTCCCATGCTCCACAGCCCCTGTCCTTCCCACAGCATGGAAGCTATCCTAAACCCATTGCACACCAAGGAGGAATGTCTCAGGAATGAGGCAGTTCCTCACCTTTCTACCTTTCCTCCAGTTCTAAGCTCAGTACAGTGACCCATTAACAGACAATCAGGCAGAGAAGAGCAAATAAAAGAAACACCAGTCGTTTTTCATTTGCTTAAGGACAGGCAACTTATGATGATACTCTGGTGATTACTTTCTATTGAATGAATCACCTTCTGACCTGTTCTCTTCAGTCATTTTCATTGTATACTAAATTCTGTTTGCCATGTCAGGCCCTCGATTTTATCAGAGCCACTAACACAATTTTCCAGAGCAGCAGCATTAGCTCAGCTTCCTCATTTTGTCTCTGGTGCCTTGTAGTTCAATTTATAGGCGGAAATAAAGACTTGTTGGAACTTGCCTCCTTCCCCCAAGGGTAATCTTAATCCAAACCCAAGGGCAGAATGTGGGCCTAACCTCCAGGCTTTCTCTCCCAAGAACTATATATCAGCAGATGATCCATATAAGTCATATCACTATCATCGGATAAAAAGCAATTTGCACTATCAAAATCAGATTTTCAGCATGGAGAGATTCACAAAGATATCTGAAAAGGGAGCATACCGATTTTCCTTCTGATAAAAGTAGGAGGGGAAAAATACACACAAAAAAATCCTAAAGCACCAAATGATCAGAAAATTACAAACCAGTCCAATACCAATAGAAATATGTTTGCATTAATTCATTTCTGAACCCTTCTGCACATTCACATTTAGCTGTTATATACTGCTTATACAATCAATAAAATATATCAGATATTATAAAATGCTATAGAAAATCTTTTATGGTTTATTATAAAAGAACACTATATGAAAAACAAAATCTGTCAATTTTGGATATGAGGGGATTCATAAATTTCCTCCCTCTCCCATTGTGTGGAAGTTTTAGATCTGCTTAACACTAACAGTAGTCTGACCCAGCACAGCATTACTTTAGTCTGCATGTCTGCCTTGGTGTTGCTTAAAACAACTTCATTGAGAATTAACCATTGCTGAGCTCTCAAAAATATGTACAGGGCAATTTCATGTTCAGTTAGCAGGTAGGAGCTCAGGACATGACTGTGTCATCAGAATAAAAATGAACATTGCACTCAGTGCACTGACTTGTCAGTTCGTTTACAGAGATCATAAATAACAATGGTCCAAGGATAGATCCCTGAGGTACTTCTGTAATGACATCCATTAAATCTGACATGATGTTGTTTAATAACACAAGCTGTATGTGCACTCCTAAGTAGCTAGCACCCAGTTAATTACAGATGATTCCGTACCTAATCCACTCAATTTATCCTGTAAAGGAATATAATTTACACAATAGACATTAAAAAACAAATTTAAATGCACTCCAAATGCATTCCCTGGAAACAACTCACACTTAATCTGCAGTGTTTGAAAGTATCTGATTTTCTCATTCTGAACTAACCATAAACATTCTAATATTATTCTGCTCAAGACTCCCTTATTATTGGTATAGCAAATGAATACAGCATCCAATATTCAAGCTGCTGGACTGCCAGCAAGGGGTGCTCTGTGCGAGTACACCCAAACTGGATCACTGGAGTTCAAACTGTGCCTCTTCAAGGAGTGCTACACAGCTACTGGGTAATCTGCAAGTCTGAGCAGGGCAAGCCTGGCTTCGGCCGAATCTCACTCACTCTGGATGCAGTCTGTGCTGCCACACTCCTCTCCAGGGAACAGTGAAAAATGCTGAACGAACATACTGGCGCTAAGAGGGCATCAATTCTTCTTTTGGAGATGAAGAAAAGGAGCTGATGTGATTCCCAGTGACAACCAGAAAGTGTGAGAGAGGGAGAAAGGTGAGAAAGAGAGGGAGATCAGAGACACTGCCTTGGCTCGCTCTTCCACTTAAGAATGAAGGAAGAGTAGGATGTCTCCATGGCAACCACCAGAAAGCATGGAAAAGCAGAGAGCAACAATGATTATAATAAGATTAGAAGAGGTCACACAGATCATCAAATAGTCCCCCAAAATCTCAGTCAATCATGTAATAATAGCCTTTTAGTCTGGAAGCGCTCTGTGGAACAAGTACTCCACACCCACACATAACAAACTTCTTCCCAACTTATGACTAATTTAAGATTTGTAGTTTAAAATAAAAAATAAAAAAAAAAAGAAGAAAAAAAGGAAAAATAAACAAACAAACAAAAATAACCCCAAGTCTCAAAAGATAAAGATTTATTGTTATACTCTGAAGGAAAGGAGATTCAAAGAATGGATATCCTATATTTCTGTTATAGGAAGGAATCTATTGCTGGATCTTGCTGGGTGATTTTAGGCAAGGTACCTCACCTCCTGCTATTGAGCAAGCCAAGCACAACAAACTCTCCATATCTGCACTGATAGGTCTGATCTCTGAGAGAACTGCTTCTCAGCACCAAATCTAGGAGCCATGTTAACCTCCAGGATGTGAGCAAGACACACCTGTGAGATTTCTGAACACTAAAAGGAAACACCAGTTCGCCCCTTCTGCATTAACCTTGTATCTGACAAAATCTTAGTATGGGCTGATGCAGAAGGTACTTGTTTCTTTAAGAGTTATTGGAGAAAATGAAAAAAGTCAAGTGGACCCCCATACAAGGTTTTACTTGCAACAATCTGTTCACTTCCAGAAAGTGGCCAGATACCACAGTGGTGAACAGATATGAAGCTTCAAAGAGAAGGAACAATTTACTTCTCTCTCTACTGAGCAGGTGAGACTTTTTGCAGGGCAGAGAAGAAACACATTCACACCCTCCTCCTAATGGCCAGAGCACAGGAGATAAATCTAGCTGCAACATGCTAGACAGAATAAAATAAAGATACTCAGTCTGAAACTAAATGATGGTCCACACCTTTAGAAATATGCTGAGTGTTGCCATTTTCCTCTGATATTGGAAGGAAATCTGAGGGAGACAAGAGTGCTTGTAATCTAATGCACTTACACTTGTTATTTAGAGACCAGTGACTTTTAATTTTCAAATACACTCCCATGGTTATATATTGCTTTCAAAACCATACTGATGAAAAAGCAGACAATGCACAGTATAAGTCTCCACTAAACTGACACTGACCTGAGCTGCAGTTCAGGGTGAAAAATCTATAACTAATCCTTGCATGCTCCGTGTGACTGGAGCTAGGAAATAAAACCACTTTTCTTATCTACATCCCTATCCATCACACCTTATTAGAGAGGGTACTTTATGTTTCAGCACTGCAACTTTCAGGAGTTCCTGAAAAATTCACTGCCCCGATAAAAAAACCCAAAAAAGTCAAGTATATTCCATGTGTATTTGTAAGTCAGATTCTGAATTGCCATTCTTACGTTGCTTGATGGTTTGTGCTGCATTTTGTTACCGTTGCAACTGTTTCTTCAATGGCAGGTTACAGCTAATTGGGCAATTTGCATACCCTTTATGCCTGTCATATTGTTACCTGTGACACTTCCTCCAGGAGTGACTTGAAAGTGCAAGTTATATGTGGCATTTTATGGCTACAGGACACTCAGGAAAGGCAGCTCAGCTGAAAGTATGAAGTCAGTATGTGTAAGATACAGTTTTACCACCCTTGTGTGAAATGCAGCTAAGCTTTATGGCTGCTTTACTCCAGAATGAGATAATCCACATGGCAGAATCAATTTCAGCTGATTTGCCTTAACCTTCCTAAGTCCTTCTACAGACATGGACTTAATTTGTGTCTTACTGACTATGCCCTTCCTTTGCAGGTATCTGTCACAGGCTTTTGTATTTTAGCTATTTGAAGCACCATTCCTATACCTGTTTTCTTTCTGCTGATACTTTCTACAGCTGTAGTAGATTACATTGTTTTTTATTTCCTATTGAAGGGCAGAGGGTGAAATCCAACATGCTAGCTTCTTTTCAGTATGCTTGGCAGCAAGGAATATGTGGTTCTGCCTCCCACACTATTTTCTCCATCCTCTGTATTACTCTTCGTAACAGATGTTTTCTCTGGCCTTTGCTTCTTCCTGTTGCAGAGTTCCTTGCTTGCACCAGGACATTTTTACCCTGTCATTTCAAAGTCTACAACAGCTTCTTCTGCCAATAGCAATGCCATTAGATGCACTAACAAATATGTCACACAAATGTACTGGCATGTATGATACCTGTCCCAGCCACTACCATCGCACCAAAAGCTTATGCACCCACTGAGGTAGGGCCAAGTAAGCCCAGAAAGGTCATCTTTGTCCCATTCATACATTATATCAGCACTGGCTTTGCACCTGAATGTTCACACAGACTCATCTCACTGTACTTCTTAATCAATCCTACTGTATTTTCTCAGCAGGACTCTTTTTTCCTCTCTTTTTCATTTTATTCAGTAAGAAGGAAATATTTCCAATTCCACAGCAGCTAACCAAGTGATAAGTCCACTAATGAGGGGCAAAAGCGGAATACATAGCATGCCTGGATAAAAAGAAAGTATTGTTGCCTTATCTTTCCCTTACTTTAATAATCTATCTTGAGCAGAAAAGCACATAGTGGAAGTTCAATACACAGCTCTGAGCTTTAAACTTCTGCTTGTCCTACAGGGGATTTCCTGCCCTGTCGGGTGAATTCCACTTAATAATACTGAATTCCTGCAACAGAACAATTCCTTCCTGTGGGAATTTAAAGACTTCAAGACTGTTTATTATATTTTTAACTGGTGATTTTCCCTGCAGCTTCAATCATATTGGGTTTAATTTCATATAAAATGCTTATTCCCTTCTTATATTTTTCTTCCACAGTCTCCTAAACTCACTTCTACCTTGCCCACAAAGATAAGAAAAGTTACTTTCAGTTCGTATTACCTAACCAATATGTAGAATGCACTTAAACTCCCCCACAGAGAGGTGTTATTTGCAAAATGTATTACCTTTTCTTTTCCTCAAACACTGTGCGTAATCTCTCCCCTGCTCCAGTCTCTCTGGTGTGACATAGGTAAATTTCACAATAACAAAGCAAGCTCAACCACCACCTCACTGTACATTACATGCTCTCCAGGAGACTTTAACTCATATACTGTTATTTTGGACCCCAACAAAAGAAGCACTGCAGCTCTACACAAATAAATTTGGGTACTCTTTGTTCTTGTACAGGTTAAATAATATTTTGCTTACAGCCAAAAAACCAAAAATAAATAAAAAAATAAAAAAAGAGATCTGGAGGTATTTTAATATTAAATTATTATTCCATGTGGTCTAAACAGTAGAAGAAGGTTAGTAAACCCATGGCTCTTGAACTGTGCACAATTTACAAGCAGTTCATGTGGTCCCAGCTCAGATCTCGTGTAACCAGCAACAGAGCACAGGAGCTGCTGAGAAACACAACCGCCCAGGGTGGGGAAGAAACAAGACAACAAACGGAGTACAGAGCTCAGTGTTGCTAATTCAACCTGGGACTTCAGTGAACACTTAGTGCAGAGCCAGCCTTTGCCACAGCTATGGGCTGTGTTCATTGACAGTCTGTCAGCTGTGAGATGTTTCCAGTTGGTGGCTCATGCGAATAGGAAGCGGTTACCTTGAACCCAAAGGTACTCTTTGTACAGTACAGATTACAACAAAGCAGCATGAGGGCATGTATAAATCAGCACTTGTCCTCAATAACACTTCAGTGATTGGAGGAGACCACAGCAGAACAGACTGCACTCTGAGCTTGCATAAGACAAGACAGGGAAAGGGAATTGCGTGGTTGAAGGAGATATTCCAGTATACCAGACTAGTCCTCAGGGCTGAGCCAGGTTACATTAGGGCAAAGCACGTCTCCATAAGCAGATTCTTAGTGCAAGGCTTTCTGGCTCACATTCTCATCTGTTTTAATTTAATGTAAAAAGAAATGTTAGTTCAAGGAAAATATTTATGTAATGAAAATTGTATGTTACAAATGTAATTA
>JAVHNF010037835.1:0-23815 GCA_034783455.1 Micropsitta finschii
AAAAGAAAAGAAAAGAAAAGAAAAGAAAAGAAAAGAAAAGAAAAGAAAAGAAAAGAAAAGAAAAGAAAAGAAAAGGAGTTCAAAAAATCAAATCTGTTTCTTCTTCTCTCCATGTTTAGGATATTTGGAAATTTCACAACAATAACTGCCAAATTCCATTCATGGTCCCCCTTTCTTTCTGACAAGCTAACTTTACTCCAGACCTCAGATACAGTAGATTCAGCTCACATCAAGACTTCCATTCATTCTAACCTTCTCTTAGCAGCACTGTTGTGACAGCTGTGCCTTGTGTCAGGACTGGCCAGCTGCAGGCAACAGGGGATGAGATAAATATGACAAAAGTGCAGTTGTGACACCAGCTTTGTACAAAGGAAATCAGGGATTGTGATGGCTCCTCAACGTGTATCTGAAATACTACTTGTACTGCTCTGCATTTTTTTAACTTTTAATCGAGCCATGACCACAGGATTCTAAATGAAAGCGGCTTTGCCTTCCCCCTCTGGTGACAGAAGTGACTACACCTTCCAGAAACACAGGCCTCTAGACTGCATCTTTTGGCCAAGCTGTAGTGGCTTTGGGTACTTGATGCACATTGATGTCTTGAGCATATGTTATCTCCTTACAGGCAAGCTCACGGATTTCACTGGATAGGCTTTCCACAGGATCTTGGCCAAGAAAAATAAAACCCCAACAGTTATTCTCTGAAACATAGAAACATAGAAAAATAAATCACTGCCCCATCTTGGCACCTGGTTTGCTTTTGAATCCAACCTGCTTCAGCACATACTGTTTGCTATTGATGAAAATAGGTGCCTCTAGCTCCGTGCTTTTGAAAATCAGCGTGCTCCTTGGTGGCCTTGCTCTGCAGATGATGTGCGGTCAGCCTAGGGATATTAGATGGAGTCCAAAATGTTTCATAACACTCAAGAGAGAAAGCACAGCTCAGGACCTGTTTGTGCTCAGTTGGGGCTGGGCTGCAGACTCTGACAGGCTTATCTGCTGATGTCAAGAGTGATTTAACATGTGTCAGTGTGTGGAAACTAGCTGGGCAAGCAGTTGCAACATCCAGTAAGAGCAGCAAAGGCAGTAGGAGTACTACAAGTACTTTGCAACCACAGCAGTTCACGCTGAAGAAAATCCCCATAAAAAGCATTTACAGCCATCCTCTGACAGAGGTTGATTAGTAAGATGGGTAATAAGTGGGACAACTGATGGTTCCCTAAGGCAGCTGTGGTGGTTCCCCTACCCCAGAGATAAGTCTGGGTGTGAGCAGGAGCCAGGAAAAAGGGGAATGTGACATAAAAGGGAGGAGAACCCACATTTTCCATGACCCAGGAACTTTCCCCAGTGCAGGAGAGAACAGAAACCAGAAGCACATTTGCTGATTCTTCTCTGGGGTAAAGGGATTAATCACAAAGAGAAAATGCCTTGTAATACTGTGACTCAGCAGAAAATATTACTTACTTGGAAGCAGCTGGAGGACACAGCCAGGATGCAGCAGTGAGTCAGGGAAACCTGGGATTTGGGCTGTTGCCTTCACCCTCCCCTCCAGACAGTCTGAAAATTTGGGAATAAGGTGATTGCTTATAAAGAGACACCTCATGTTGTCTTGTGTAGCCAGTATGGATTTGGATTGCACAGCAGAAATAGAAGTACAGAAGACATTATTCTCCTTTTTTGTGATGTCTTCTTTGGCACTGATATTTCTACGGCAGCTGCTGTGGCATGGTCCTAGCAAAACAGGGTGGTGAATCACACTGAGCCTTCTGACATGTACAGTAGTCTAAACTGATAGTAACACAGACCTACACCACCAGCTTTTCCACAGGAAAAAAAGAAAAATGATGTTAAAAACCTCCTATCACAGCAGCCCTATACTCTGTGGTGGTTTTAGGGGAAGATCTCTCAGAAAAGGGGATAAATAAATCAAGTGTTGTCTTTTCTGAGAATGACCACAAGCAATGAAGCGAGCTTTCATCTCATTTTTGATGAAAGCTTTTTGAGTTTCTATCTCATGGAGTCAGAAGAAGATTAAGTCTCACTCCCAAGAAAGACATTGTGAGGGTAGGATGTTATCCAATTGCTCTCTCCTGGCTGATTTACTTAAGTGGTTCTGCAGAGCAATGAATGGTACCTGGGTACTTAATCAGAACACAAGTTTAAGGAGTTTTAAAGACTTTTAGGCTGTCCTGCTCACCTTTTAGGAAATGTTAATTTTCCATAAACCCTTCAGATCAACCTACATAGTGGTTTTCTTTTCACCATTTTATGTTACATGACAATCTGGAGACCCCTGCCAGAAGTAGTCACACATGGTCACTGGAACAGGTTGCCCAAAGAAGTGGTAAATGCTCCATTGCTGGAAGTCTTCAACGCCAGGTTGGACAGAGCTTTGGGAGATATGTGTGAGGTGTTCTTGCCCATGCAGGGAGGTTGGAACTAGATGATCTTAAAGTCCTTTCCAACCCTAATTATTCTATGATTATATGGTCAGTAGCAGTCTATAACTCACCAGGAAGCTGACTTTCCCCTGCCCCGATTTTATAACCCAAGATACAGACAACAAGCAGCAGGTAAATAGTTAAAGAAACATAAGTAAGTAAATTAAACAGATTAAATAAAACCTAAATAAAACTAAATAGCAGGCCAGGGAAAGGTGGTACACAGTGACAGTGAAGTTAGGTGTGATTACATGACCTAGTCACCACAGAGACCTGAGTAATTACAAGCCACTTCAGGATCATTTGTGTGGCAGACAGCATGAAAAGGTAGGATTTGGTGAAGATGATAGTATCATGAAATTGAAATAGTGCAATATGCAAAAATGTTAGGTATTTTATACTGGATGGATTCATGGATTTATTACAAGTCCATGAAACTCAAGCTGGGATCTGCACTATTATTTTTATCAGTCATGATGAACAATCACTCTTTCCTTGCTGCTGTTCTCTTTTAAGCCTCGTTGCTCAGCACTCTGACATCTGAAAGATTACAATGAGCAATGCTGGTGGGTTTTTCTCCCAGAATTTCTGCTGACAACCCCTGGTGACGTGTTAGAACATAGTGTTGGTACTGGACCACTGCCAGAGAGTGAGCCAAGAAACCGGCTGTGGGAAGTGACGCCAATCCTTACAGCTGAAATTATAGGAGCGAGTGAAATTCAACTTTGCAGTCATAGGGCATAACCGTACACTCACAGATACACCTAGGTCAGGATCCTGGCCCAGGCCTTGGTTTCTGTCCTGTTTGAACAGTACAGTTTTCCACCCAGGCTGCCAGAGGTCATCCAAGGACCAACATGACTTCCTTGGTGTCTCTCCTGGGGACAGCTCTGCACACAAGTCCAAAGCTGCCAGTAACTTCTTCTCTTAGGAGTTCTCTCTGACAAGCAGCCCTCTTTCCAGCACTATCTAAAATGAAAGCTATAGCTTACCTTGTGTTAAGGGAGGGCCTAAGCCAAAACAAAAAGACAGTAATAAATCCATCATTAGAAGTTCATCTTTTTCCCACTGTCTTTTGACTTAAATTGCTGCTTTTTATCCTTGTTTTAGCTACCATCTCTAACACGTAAGAAACATGCTGTGAGCCCTGACAAGCAATTGAGATAAATGCCAACCCTTGTAAACTCTCAGATGAGAAGCTGCATTTCTGTTATATTTCAGCAGTTTGGAGAAACTATCAGAAGCCAGGAAGGTGTAAATATTCATTAATCCTTACCTTGCATTAGTACTGTGAATGGCAGAAAGAGAATTTTTTTTTATGGAACAATACTACACAGCTGTACTACACTGATGCCAGCAAACAAGTTTCCTCAGTTGAAAGGTGGCCTGAGGTTCTTACGCTTGCTTGACTTGTTAAAGGGTGTTTAACTTGGCCGTGCCAGTAGTGTTCCCTGTATGTTTTATGTTGAAACAAAACAGCAAATTTAGCTTCTTTGTATTTTCTTCCTTACGCAGTTCATCTTCAGGGAGAAAGGTTATAAACATGCTGAAAGCCAGCATTTCTTTACAGTCTTATGAGCTCATAGTACTCTATTAAGAGTTCCAGTATGGGTGGTACCATTATTAGAACCATAATATCCTCAGAGTCCTTATGGTGGATTAGAATTTCATATATAATAGTGACAATAATGACAGTAATAATAACAAAGCAATTGTTAAACATTGTGTTGGTAGATAGGAGTTTGAAAAACAGCTAAATATGCCTCAGATGCTCAAACCCAGTAAAGCAAATGTAGAAAGAAACAAATATTTATTACCTGTTTATCCTCTTGCTCTCTGCGATGCTTATTTAATGCATGATGTGAGGGTGGCACTGCTGCTGTGGTATCCTCCTGATAAGATTCATGCTGTGAAACCACCTAACGGTACAGAAGTGGACACATGGGATTAGCTAATTGAGTAACTGTTCTTTAGAAGGCTGGAAAATAGAGTAGAAAGCTGGCAAGTTTGAGGAGTCTGAAGTGGAGGCAAGAGAAAAGAGGTGAGGATCCTCTTGCTCTTCCCATCTCTAGGCAGAAGCCGCCTCTGGCAGTTCCTTCAGTATGCCTGGGCACTTAGGCCATGTAGCAGCCTGCACTGCCACTGCCATTTTGTACTAAGGGATGGGGAGGGCATTTTAATTTTCATTTTGACACCAGTAGTAAAGAGAGCATTTCCTCATTTCCTTGCACCATGGCTCCTGTGTGTTATTTGCGTCTTCAAGAAGAAAAGGCAATGAAAATGTTTGTCAAAGTAAAATGCATTCAATGTGGGGCATGAAGCAGGTCTTATTTGAGGAGTGAGGAGCAGAGGGAGGAGTTTTAGCAATTCTAAGAAAGTCCAGGAAATAGTTCTTGTAAACTTGCCTGAAATCATAACAAAAATGGAAGAAGATAAAGTGCTTTAAAAAGAGAAAACTTTAGCTTCTTCACTTGCCAATATCTTCTTTTCTAAAACTAAGCAGCCAGGCAAAAATGAAAACAGGGTTTGACTGAATTGTTCGGAGGGGCTATGATTTCTGTGGGGCTTTTGGTTTGTGGTTTGGGATTTTTTCATTTAATTTTTAAAGTATGCAGTAACTTACATTTATAGATGAAGTGGAAAGAATAATAAGCAAAACTTATTCTCTAAAAAAATGCATGTAAAATACAAGCGAGTTTGTTTCGCTCTCTGCCTCTTTAGGAGTGGGGTCTGGAGACTGTGTTTTCTTTTCTCAGAAGACTTAGAAAGCAATTCACATTCCAAAAGCAGTTACCAGTTACAGTTCATCCTGTTTGTTTTTCAAAAGAGTATAAAAAAATACATTTTTAAATGGCAGAAATACTTTACCAGCACTAACCATTTAATTGCCAGACAAGAGGCACAAGTTAGTAACACTTGTGAAGTCTGTAAAAAGGACAACATGAAAAATTTTTAGGTGGCTCATTTAGCTTACAGCTGTTCTGCATTCTTATTCAGCTGTATGCTCTGTCAAAGAATGACAGTTTTCATTTTCTCTTCTGATTTCTCTGTTTAGCTCACTTTGACACAGATTACTGCTTTTACATGAACACAGTGAGCTGGAGGGCAAACATTTCTCCTAATAATTTTTCTTTCTTATCTTTCTGTTGTTCCTTCATTGTGTGTAGCAAAGTTGTGTAACTTGGGTTTATAACAGCTATGTTGATATTTTTAGGCATTCAGGTGTAAAATCTGGACCCTAAATTACAGGGCTGTAATTCTAGCTTAGTCTGGAGAGAATGATTTCATGAAGTAATAAATGAAAAGGCGACTGGACCAAGCAGGATCACGAAAACACTTAAAGCATGGATTCAATTTCAAAGGATCTTACGCATATGTTTTATCTTCTGTGTGCACTTAATTGTTGTATTGAATATAGGCTAACTAAAGCACAAAGCTTCACTCACCTTGCACCTATGAGGTCTGTGCTTACTGGAGCCTGTTTACAACACAGGTAATTACACTGAAGTGACTGGTGCTTCTATTATAACACCTGTCATTCAGAAATCACTGCAGCAAAATCTGACCCACAAGCTCCAACACCCAAACTTCCACACCTGGCATTGCATCCAAGGGAATCTCCTTGCATTACAAGGGGATTTTGGTAGAGATCTTGTTCACTGTGTATCCTCTCAAGCTCGACTCTGTAAAGGCCTTGTGAAGCCAGATGTTCCCAGCATTTTAAGCTCCACACTGTCCCCTGCCCTCTTGTGCTCTGCCAGTCATCACTGACATCCCTTCCCTGAGAGCTGGTCAAGGGAAAAGGCCCAACCTACCATGGATCACTGGTGTTTCTCCAACAATGCTAGTGAAGACTTTGGCTTCTCCAGTGTAAGTATGGGATGACACATGGCAGTGCATGGAAAAGATGACAAATACAGGTCTGTCTTGGGGTGATCACAAGGTAGGAGCCAGACAAGTCAAATTATCACTCAATGTAGCAGATTGGTTCAACAGCCCAGGCTTTCCCATGTTTTAGGCAGCTTGGCCAGGATTTCCTTGCTCAAATTAAAGTGCCAGAAATTTTACAAAACATTTAATGCTACAACTTTGCTAGTGGATTAAGTGTGACTAAAACCATTCTCAGGCACTGAAGCCCATATTCACATTATTAAACCATCTCACCTTCCAAAACAGAATGGGTGCTCACAAACTGTGTATTAGAAGCGATCATTGATTGGTCCTAACCCTTAAACCATGCCCCAGAACTGTTTTGGAGACTGATATTTGCCTTAGCCTGAAGTGGGACCAGGTATATGCTGATTACTGAATGACAAAAAGGATTGAGTCTCCTTGAGCAGGGACACTTTCTGGCAGTCTCTGGCATTTTCACCCATAGAGACAAAGCCTGCCATTGATTCATTTAATTAATTCTTCTCTTTCTCTCATTATTCAAATCTCTCCTTCTCCTGAAGCAATGTTGGCCTCTTCCAACTGTGAATGCATGTCAGGAACACAACTGCCATCTGTAGTGATTATCCCCACTTGTTAGATGTGTCTGAGGTCACCAAGATCCAACCACTGTGCAACCCACTTGAGGCTGGCGACACTGCCAATAGCTGACTCTTCACATAGCGCTTGGATGAAACCTCCCCCTGTTCATGTGGGCTCATTTCCAACGTGATCCCCAGGCATCCCTTCTCCTTTGCTGCCTCTGCAGACACTAAGTTCATACCCAACACCTTCCTCTCTCTTCTACTCCATAGAGGACTGTGTACCAGTCATGACCCTTATCTCCTGAGGTGGCACTGGTCTCTGCAAGGCAGTGGTAGTCAGGTCCGGCACTGGATTCAAGGCCCTGCAGATTTGCTGTTGGCATCTCAAAGCTAGTACAACTTTCCTTTCACGGGTTTTTGGGTGCACTGCACCAGCACTGTCTTCAAGCCACACTGCATCCTCCACTAAGACAGACAAACCATAGCAAAAGGGCTTAGGGGTAAAGGACAGCTAGTTCAACTGGGAAAGGTGGATCAGACAAGGGAAGGTCTTTGTGATCCAAAGCAGGAGATAGACATAGAAACCACATTTCAGGAGACAGATCCAGAGACCACTTGCCACTGAGAACTCCTAAAGCTGAAAGGAGATATTGGAAGGAGTAGTAGTAAGAACATATTCGAGAGCTGATCCTCAAAGACCAGAGGGTTCAGAAAAGGATGCAAGAGCAAATTTTTAGCCACTCAGAATATCAATTCTACTAAATATATTTATGGTGAGAAAGACAACATGTTCTTACAGGAAATGAGTGCAACGTAAAGACGTTATCAGAAGCAAACATTTGCAGCTGATTGAGGTTATTGCTTATGAGAGTCTGTTGACTGCAGTGGAAAAAGGAAACAAGTGTGTGAGAGAAGTGGAAGAAAGCATTTGAAAATTCCTCGTCTGTACAAGCACGAACATACTTCTGTTTTCACTTGGCCTCTCTTGTAGTGTCCAAATGCCAAGCTAGCATACTTCTCTCTACTGCTGTTTCTTCAAGTGTCAGGCAATCAAAAGTGCCTGATGCCTTCCCCAGAATGAAGTGTCTTCCTCCAGCATTTGCATAACTGCCCTGGGTCTCTGGGGCAAGTGCCAGCCCATGTGCTGTTTTCTGCCCCCAGGCTATGAATACTGGACATTTCCAAATGATTCAAACACTTTTTCCTGCGGAGGTTGTTTTGAAGTGTTCAGACAAATGATCTTGCCCATGCCTGTGCTGGGAGAGCAGGGCACCTGCCACCTCAGCAAGTAGCCCCCAGTACATGGTCACACACATAGATATGTACAGAGCTCACAATGCAGGCTGAGAGCAGTGATACTGGAGTGTGTGCTGCAAGCAACCTGGGTCACGCTGAGCTGCCCATGCAATGGAGACAGTCACCTGAGAGGCAGCAGATTGCAGGGTACCAGGAGACAGAAAGCTGTGCCCTGGCTCTTGGTGCAAGGCTGAAGCAGTGCAAACTCAGAGAAAGGCTTCAGGGAGAGTATTGCTGTACTATACACATCTTGCATGTATAGCTGACTTACACCTCACAGGTATATAGAGGCCAAGACTTTTTAGGGTGCATCCCATTGGCAATACCAGGAGAATATTATCATGGGTCAGTGAAGGTTTATACTTACGTTTTGGGTATATAGCCTGGGGCAAGCTGAGCCTTAAGTCACTGGAAATTGTACAACTCATTGTGTACATCTTTAGCATCAGAGTTGTAGCCCAATCTACAGATTACCAAAAACATATGGAGGTTTTTCTACCAGATACAAATAAAACCAGGGAATAAGATATCCTTTCACATGAAAATATCTTTTAATTTATTCCATTTTCCCCTTCTCTGTTTATTTTTTTTTGCCTGCTACTTCAATATAAAAATAAATACTGTTTTAAAAAATGTTATCCTGGGCATCTAATTATAGTATTTCTATTGAGATCAGTAAACTATCAGCCCAGTCCTTGCACATGTGTTTCTATGTTAATATAGGTCTATTGGACAAAAAGCTAAATTGCCTGGATTTGTTTCAGTGGAATGACATTGGAAGAAAACTGAGTTACAAACAAGAAAGAGGGCTTGCCTTCTAGTCTCAGGATGGATGGGCCTGATGAATCAACTGCATTTTTCCCCTAGAGATAATCCTAACTACCCACTTAGGCTCACTGGAGAAGAAGAGTTGCTAGGGAGAGAAGGTTGAGCCAATTTGTTGGTTTTGTGGCTAGATACCCCATCTTTTGCAAGCTCTGTAATTCCATGGTTCAAAAACAAAGTCAGGTCAATTTTGCTTCCCCACTCCATTTCACTTTCTAAATGATTTAGGAGAGGCTGTGCCATTGTATCTGCCAAAGAAATTCGAATTTTCTAATCTCTTTAGCAAATCTGGACTTCTGGCTTCTTCTTTCTCCTTTTTCCCCTTGCCTCCTTCTTACGCTTTCAGACAGCACTGACAGGCTGGCTTCATAAAAGATGAACTCCGCATTAACATGGGTTTTCTGTAAAGTCCTAGAAGCCCTAGAAGCTAGTGCTACCACCACTACTTGGCTCTTTCTCTGGTCTTTGCACAAAACTTCATCCAGATTCAGAGAGAAAAATGACAGATGGATCAAACATAACTCCTAGTCCGTGTTTGATGTTCCACATGTCTGCTTTGCAGTGAGCCTTGCCTGGGATTTGAACCAATCTGGTTTTATGCACAGACTGGCAAAAGTAGCAGAAGGACAGAAATTTCAACACATGAAGTGAAAGAGAAACCCTGTGTGGTTAACACCATCCCTGTGGATGTGGCTGTTTTCTAGCTGTCCAATTTGTGTATCCAAGTGACCTTTGAGGGGAACTGAAGAAAATACTTTGCAGTAATGAAGAAAGGCAATGCTTTCACACTGCTGTGCTAATACTAGGGAAGCAGAACAGTCAGCAACGGAAATGCCACTTTGGGTTGTAGCCTTTAAATCCTTTTCCCTTTTCAGAGTCAAGCTGTCAGCCTCTTCTTCAAAGCTGTGTTGTGTTTGTAATGTTTTAATTATCAAGGCTTCCTGTGGATTTGACTGTCCAGAGGATTAGGGTGATAAAACTCCTGGTTAATATATTAAGCCTTTGTAAGGGATTTTTGACATAGCATGTGTTTTCCAGCTTAGAAAATAAACATCTTGGTTCATTTTGGTTTAGCCTCTGTTTATATTCAGTATATGTGAGGAAGCCTGCTGTTGGATAGATATTGAGAGAACACCTACATACTGATGGCTGGAGGGTGTGAGTGTATTCATTCCCTGCCATTTACTTGGTTTTATATATTATTTTCCTAAAACAGGCACTACTGCTCACCATTAGTACATGAGCTAGATGAGCATTTCGCTTGATCTGAAATGTTAAGTGCTGCAGTGCAAAGCAAGGGGTCTGTCAATCCACTATGTTGCTTTTTACAGTCCAGTAAGTTGAGTGGTTGGCCTCCGCTCCGTGCTTGTATGTCACTCAGTGCGATGGGATCTTGCATGCAGTTTTTCCAGGGGAGCTTAAGGTAATGTATGTTGTTATTGGTACTGATGAAAAAGGCTTAATTAAGTTTTACTCTATTAGCATTATTGTTCTAAGACTTTTTACACTGTGGGTTTTGTTTTGGGTTTTTTTTATTTTTTTAATATCTTCTTTCAAACAAAAATCCCATTGACACATACAGGAGTATAACAGTAGAAATTGTCATGTGTCAGGAGATGCCCAAATGACCTTTGCTGTGCTAGCATGATAGCAGTGGTTGATAGTGTGATGGTGAGATTGATTTCCAATAGATGAGACCTGATAGGCTTTAACTACTAGAGGCAAATAATTACTTGCACACACATGCCACTTAATTCTGCAGCTCTTCCTATGTCTTACTGCTGTAGTTATGCCACAAAAGGACTTACCTGAAATAACCTAATGGGGAGAGAAAGAGGGGAAGGATCTCTGGCCAGCAGGACAGGATTGGGTAAGCTCAGGGGGCAGTGTGATGAGGCTGCTGAGTGGGTGAGCGGTGTGCTAGTGCGTGCAGATGTCCTCAGATGACTTGGTGGGTTATTTATTCTCCTCTGCATCCGTGTGCATAATTTCCACTGCCATAAACACGTGTTGGGCATGAGTGGAGAAGCAGAGAAGGAAGAAGCTATTTTACTATTTAACTTTGTAGTTTCTTTTGCACAGAGCCAGACACAGTTAATACCCCAGTTACAGACGTCCAAATTTAACCATGGATGTGGAAACTCCCTTCAGTGAGCAATTACTTGCCTATTTTCATAGCAGTATTTGGACATTTGATCCATTCACGGTGGCTGCTGCTTTACCAGAGATTAGAGGCTTTTAAAAGTATGAGTCTCCTGAAGTGGTTTAGAGCTGCTTTGTTTTGTAAAATGCTCTCCACGTGAAGAGAGACTCATAGGATCACAGAATGGTTTGTGTTGGAAAGAACCTTAAAGATCATCTAGTTCCAGTCCCCTCTGCCATCTTGGTGTTTGGGGGTGTCTGGTGGTTGGGAGGAAGGTGATTTTGAAAGCAAAATATTTCATCATTTCAAAATCACTTGCACCTTGTTGGAGAGTTGAACTTGCCTGTTCCATGGTGTGGTGTGTGGGATGGGTGAGCACTCAAGCCCTCTGAAAGAGGGATTTATATTGTGGGATGTGGTCGTATATGTAGTTCCACTAGATTGTGAGGTTGTGGTGGATGGTTTCCTACTGGGGCCTGGGTGTGGCTGAAGTTGTCCTGTGCTCTTCCTCTCCTTTTTGCTCAAAAGAGTATCAGGAAACGAGAAGAACAGTGCCCAAAAGAGCTGATTGCATATAGAAGGTAATCCAGGCCTTGCTGAAGTCAGTCATCTGCTTAGTAACATTTAGATTTGTTATAAGGTAATGTAATGTGGGGTGAATGTAAGCATGGGTGAGGATCACCTGGAAGATGTGCAGCATGTGGAGAAAGCGGGTAAATGCTGCCAGGTAATGTGGGGAAAAATGTGAAATTTGAGGACTGTTTTAAATATGAATTATGCTATTAGAGAGGAAAAATACAAAAAGACTTGTGGAGTGTGTTTTAGTGAAAAGTGGGTCTGTAAGATGGAAACCATTGTGCTGTGTGAGATGATGGTGGCTGGGGAACAGGAGAAGGGAGACCAAGGACAGCTTGGAGGAGAAGGCTCAAGGCTGGCCATGGATGTGTTTCACCTGTGTAGGCAGTGCAGAGAATTCTTGGATCACCCATAAAGAATTGACTTCCTGTTATCCTTTGGTCTTCCTGAACCATTTCAAAATTGCAGTCTCTCCAAAGCTCTGCAGACCATAGGGGATGCACAGCAGCGTCCCACTTGGTGGCTTTGTGGACCACCTTTGAGTGTCCCCTAATCCTCATGCAAAGGTCTGGTTTTCTTTTGGCTGTGTGTGGGCTTCTTGCTGCATGGAGGAGCACCAGGGAGGCAATTACCCCATGCTGATCCTTGAGGGGAACTGTAGCAAAACCAGAAACTACATGAGCTAAATTGGGAACATATTCTCTTAAACTCTGGTAAATATAAGTGCATGAACCTAAAGGGCATCAGTGTTGGACTTCTATGGAGCAGCTGGTATGGAGCAAGCTGGTAACTGGATTGCTGCTTTAGGTGATTTACTCAAGTGTTCACCACCCACTCGTAAACCCTGCTTTTCCCTTTCCATGCCTTGGAAGTTCTCCTGTACATGCTGAATGCCAAGATGGGTACTTTGCTAGTTGAGGTGTTTGGCCCTGATTCAGGAAAACACTTAAGTGTATATTTAAATCTGGATAAAGGAGATGTTCTCTTGAATTTGAAGGTGGGCAAATTCTGTAATACTGTAAAAATTTATTTATTTATTAGTAGCTCTCACATGAAGTTGTAGGAAGCTTGGGCTCTGCAAAGCAATATGCTTTTCTCTTTTGGGGAAGAGGGATGAACTGGTTGACCTCTTGAAGCTCTTCTCAGCTATTTTTCCTATGGTGGTTAATGAGTCTATTGAAATTAGCAATGATGATTGAATGTTTGGAAGGGATTTTAAACCTCTGCACATCAGCTCCCACTTCCGGAGATCAAAATGATATCTCCAAGGTGCAAGGTTCCTCCATCTTGCTCTCATGTGCTTCTGATTGCCCACTTACAGAGGCAGGATGCTGAACTAGATGGACCGATGTTCTGATCCAGTCAGGCAATTCCTGTTGTCCCCTGAGTCCTGTTGACTTCAGTGAGAATTAAACACATCTTTAAGTACTTCCCTAGAAAGGCAGACTTTTCTGTGCTAGTCTTTCTGCCCATCTATGTGAAGTTCTGCAATGAAGAAAGCCGGTTTCTCTTAAGTACTTGGATCAGCCCTACCACATCCTTTTTTTGTGTGTGTTTAATAGGAAAATTCTAATGTATAGCATGTGCTTCTATTAAAAATAAATGCAAACTGTCTCAAAGTCAAGCTGTCCTCCATGCCATAGTTATAGCACTGGTTAGGAGGTTTCCAGCCTGTGGCTGGGAGAACACAGCAAAAAAAAACCCTTAAGCTTTGTGACCAGCTTTGCTTCTAAACCTGTGTGGCAAGAGTACTGAAAGGAATACATCATGTGGCTTACAGCCCTCTGAAGTGGCTAGGTTCAGTACTGACAGGATGGTTTCCTTTATCCCTACTCCTACAAAGAGGACTGGGAAATACTCCTGTGATGTGGGACTCTTACATTTCAAGCCTTGATCAGGTTGACAGCTTTTTCCCTTTTGTTTTCCTGCCAGTGGTTAATCAACAAAGCTAGTTGTAAGCAGGGAAATGCTCTGCCCCCTTTTCATGGGTAAATGAAGTGGGACAGTAACAGCTGTGTTTGGGTATTGCTGCCAGTCCACTGCTCTAGGATGATCAGATGTGTGGGAAGTTTACAGACTGCCTGTCCCTTCCTGTGTCATTATATCCATGCAGAGGGTTTGGCAGTAGCTGGCTTTTGTCTTGCATTCAGTCCACACTCTCAAAACAAGAGCCCTGAATACATATATTGGTGCACAGTCACCTCTATCAGACTCCAGTGTGCATCTCCAAAATGCACTTCTTAGCAGGGCCTTTACTTTGCAAAGCAATGAACTTGAAAACAGCAAATTTAATTTCTTGCTTCTGAGGCAAGTGTGCCCCAGATGAGGCTTTGATCTGGGAAGCTCAGCTGAGTCTGACCTGGTCTATGCAAGCATCTCTGAGACCAGCTGGCTGTGATTTGCAAGTCAGATGGCTGCTGCTGTACTGGAATGGCTTTCTTAACGTAGAGCTCAATTCTGCCTTTTAAGAGTGACTTATTTTGTGTAAGCTGAGCTTTGCTAGGAAATTGTTCAATGACTGAACTAAACCCAGTAAAAAAGAAGTAATTAAATTGGTAGATATTAAAAAGTGATGTTAAATTGTGCTGAGGAGGTTCAGACTGGATGTTAGGAAGCATTTCTTTACCAAGAGGGTGGTCACACACTGCAACAGGCTTCCTAGAGAGGTGGTTGATGCACCAAGCCTGTCAAGTGTTTAAGAGACCTTTGGACAATGCCCTTAATATACTTTAACTTGGTCAGCCCTGAATTGGTCAGGCAATTGGACTAGATGATTGTGTTAGGTCCCTTCCAACAGTCTACTGTATTCTAAAAATAAGGTAAGTTTTGAGACAATGCACATTTAAAGGCCAGCACTTCCTGGGTTCCTGCTTTCCAGAACTGTAAAATGTTATCTACTCTTTGGAAAATGATCCCTTTAAAGAAAGCTGAGTGGCATGTACCAAACAATTAACAGTCCTTGAAAAAATAAGCTATGCCTTTTTCTCCAATACAGGAAGCAAAATCTCTAGAAATGGTGATATAGAACTGTAGCATGTGAATACTGAAGGTGGACAAACACTATTTACTGAGCAAGTCACTGCTTTGTCTCAGCAACTGGGGCACTGGTCGGTTGGTTGCATGTAGTTATGTTTTAGGAGTTACTGCCCCAAAGGCTGTGAGTTACGACGACTCATTAGCCTTGAGCCTTGAGTCTGATTACAGCTTGTGAATTAATTGTTGGTGACATGTCTCAACATGGGAGAGGAGGGAGAGAAAGAAGGGAAGAGGCAGTTATTTCTAGATGAAGAATGCAATTTTGAGCTAAAGAGGCCTTTGCAATTAACCTTTGTTGCCAGTCCCAGATGCTATCCTTGTTCAAGAACATGGTTCCCTGACATCTAAATCAGGGGTGTAATTGTGGCCTCTCGAAACATTTTATCATAGAATCATGGAATGGTTTGGATTGGAAGCTCATCCAGTTCCAAACCCCTGCTGTGGGCAGGGACACCTTCCACTAGGCCAGATTGCTCAAAGCCCCATCCAGCCTGGCTTTGAACACTGCTAGGGATGGGGCAGCCACAGCTTCTTTGGGCAACCTGTGCCAGTGCTTCATCACCCTCACAGTGAAGAATTTCTTCATAATATCTATTCTGAATCTCCCCTCTTTCAGTTTAAAGCCATTCTCCCTTGTTCTATTCCTACCTGCCCTTGTAAAAGTCCCTCTCCTGCTTTCTTGTCGAGCCCTTTAGGCACTGGTAGATGTTCAAAGATCTCCCTGGAGTCTTCTCTCCTTCAGGCTGAACAATCACAGCTCTGTCAGCCTTTCCTCACAGGAGAGGTGTTCCAGCACTCTGATCATCTTCGCAGGCCTCCTCTGGACTTGCTCCATCAGGTTCATGTCCTTCTTAAGCTGTAGCAAAACCGGGAGCAATAACTGTGCATGATAATGTTTGATAATATTAATGTTTTGTTGTCTTTTGGTTTTTTTTCCCCTCTGCCCCCTGCACAGGGACCCTCCAGAGGGATCGAATTTTTAAGAACCTCACTCGGAAGCGCCAGCGGGCAATGCGAAGGCGAGTGCATCAGGTGAATGGGCACAAATTCATGGCTACCTATCTGCGACAGCCAACGTACTGCTCGCACTGCAGGGAGTTCATCTGGTAAGAATGACTTGAAAATGGTGATGTGAAGCTTTCCATCCCTTCGCATTTTGGGGACCAGCATGCCACCCTCATCCTGAATCAGTCACCCCCATCCTGAATCTGTCACTCCTCACTTTGTACCAAGGGCCATGGATGTGATTCCCCTTGGCCATCAGGTTTAGCAAGGCACATTTATGCTGCAAACTGGAGTCTACTCCAGAACAGTCAGAGGTGATGTGCATCTTGGATGCTGGTAACAAACTGGGAAGGTATGGGGATGAGGCTATGTTCTTCACTTACGTAAGCATACCTATTATTTCAAAGGGGGGAAAAAGTAACCCAGGCAATCTGAAGTAAGACCCCAGATCTTAAATGGAGTGGAGCTTTGATATTACACCGAGAAAAAATGGTTGCTTGAAACACTAGAGTAAATGCCTGGAGAACAGAAAAGCTGTCAGGAGTGAAGTGTGGGGTGATACATGTGCGGGAGTAGGCACAGCAGGGAAAGAACATCTTAGATATGTCTCAAAAGAGCATGGAGTGGGAGAGATAATAACAGGGTGTGGGCTGCTGGGATCAGTCTAAGTGTGGTGTATGTTGTAATAATATGAGTTATTTCAGAAAGCAATGTGAGGAGGGAATATAGGCAATAACATGCATACAACAGCCTGCCCTATAAGCTATGGCCTTTGCAGTACTTTCTTATGCTGTCATAACCATGTGCTGAAGTGTACCATTATTGCTGGGCAGTTTTGCCCCAATCATCTGGTCATTTGGGATCCCCTTGTGTTTTGGCTCTTTTCTATAAGTGATCTGGAAGAAGACTGGCATTCTGATGTTAAATTATGTTCATACTTTGTATTGAACAGGGGCGTATTTGGGAAGCAGGGATACCAGTGTCAAGGTAAGGTACTCTTTCCCCGTGTGGTGAGTGTGTAGGATGTGCTGTTTTGGGAACGCTTTCCCGTGCTGCTGGGACATCCCTGTGGTTATAAGCTTCTCTGAAGTCACCACTCCTCTTCCTCCCTAGCCAGCCAAAACTGTGTGTTTGAGCAGCTGTCAGGCTGCAGGGGCAGCCACTTACATTCATGCAAACACCTAAGGGTCTGCTTTCTGTGCTGATCCACTGAGTTGCTGAGTACCTGCAACACCCAGCTAGGCTTGAGACCTCCAGGGTCTCCTCAGGACAGCATTCAGCCAGTATTCAGCTGGTACTGGTACACAAAGTACCCTAATGAAATGGCCACCCTCTTCCTTTGTCTCCCTATGAAGTTCAACAAAATGAAATTAGGAATGTGACTTCAAAGGACAGTCCTGTGTGTTGGCACAGCACTTTTGTCTGAATGAATGTTTTGGCTGAATGATGTTTATGGTGCTTGTTTGCTCTTAATTATTGTTCTGCCTTTCCCTTTTTCTGTGGTGAGATGCCAGAATTACTTGCTTTAGAGGTGCATGGTCATTCAGTGTAGCCTTCTAATGCAGCCTGTTTCTTGTGCAATATAATAGGATACTTGTGTCCCCATATGAAAGACAGCTTCATGTAAATAAAACGGATACGCCACATAAAATTTCTGGGTAAAAGTGAATGTTATTGATAACCCTTCATAAATAAAAGCTTAAGTCAGCAACAAACAGAATATCATGGGTCCCTGCAACATATCTGCAGCTTGCAGTTACTCTTACAAAAATCTCCTTACATAGACAAGGTCTCTGGCCCTTAGTGGTGTCCGCAGTGCACACTGGGTTGTGGAAGTTCACTCCAGCCAAGCCAGCTTCATACCTGGAGAGAACCCAGTTTTGCTTTCAGGCTGATTAGCCCTTTTGATGGGGACTAGCTAATTAGCCTAGGCACAGCACCATTCTGCTGCAGTTATCCAGCTTCCTAGACAGAAGCATTGGGCTGAGTATCAGTAACAAACTAACCTGGTTGGGACTCACTTGGATATCCAGTGTAAGAAGCACTAATGCCACTGAGATGTAGGGATGACTTTGAGTATCTCAGACCTGTGTTCTTTAATGTTGCCTTTGTATGTTGTGTGAAATACTCTCCCCTGGATAACTATTTCAACAATTTTTTAGTTCATTTGAGAAGTAATAGTGTTACGTGTTCATCACCCATATTTTATATAGACAGCTGTTTTCTAGGCTGTATGAATGATCCAGTGCAGGATTTCTGTTGCAATGGGTTGGAGATGCATCTCCGGATCTGTTGGAAATTCCAAGCCACTGATTGTTTTTCACATCTTTACTGTGTCCTATTGACACAGCTGAGCCTTAAAGAATCCAGCTGGTGGGTTGATGTGTTTAGAGTCTTTCAAGAGCTCTTTTCAGTATGTCTCTTTTATTTCCTAGTATGCACCTGTGTTGTACACAAGCGCTGCCATCATCTAATTGTTACAGCTTGCACGTGCCAAAACAGTACTAACAAGACCGATCTCAAGGTAAAGTCATGCTCGTTATTATGGGTCATGACAATTTATGATGCTTCAGGGTTGTCTGGGTTGCTGGGGGTTGTCCTATAACAGAATTTACTCTGTGTTATCTTTGTTCGTGGATTTAAAAGTGAGAGTGATAAGGCCATGCGTAAAGGCCATGCAATATCATCTGGTTGTTCTACTGTCAATGCTAATAAGTGGTTGGACTAGTACCTAGTTTAGGAAGGCAGGGTGTATTCACTGGAAGACATCAAGAAATAGCAAATCCACTGTTGTTTTTTTTTTTGTTGATTAACATCTTGCATGATTAACTGTGTTGCATCAAAATTTGATGCCCGGTTCTTAATGTGAATTCCTCTGCTTCAGAATTCAACCACTGGTTTTTGTTATGTGTCTTTTTTTCCTCTTCTGGTAACTCAAAGTGCCCATTTAGTCATTGTTCCACATCTTTACTCTAGGAAATTATGTACGTTTTAATAAAAACCCCTTGTATAACTTGTGTTTCTGAAGGCTTGTTTTCTTGCTAATTTTGGCTGTATTTGACAAGAGTGCCATTCTTACCTAAAACTGCCCTGTGTATTGTGTGTCTCATTTCTATAACTGGAAATTGTTTAATAACTGTTTGATGAAAATTCAGTTGTAATATTTTTAATTGTGTGTGTCATGCAGAAACCTGTTTTCCAGTGCAGATATGTAATTGCTTTTGTTCGTTATTTCTTGCCTCTAAAGTGCAGAGCTAGGCTTCTTAAAATGACCCTTTGCCAAGCCAGATGAAAATAAGTTAAAATGCCTAAAGCTAAACTGCAAGTTAAATAGTGAGGTTCCATACCCCTTTCTTAGATTACGAAGGGTTTATAAGAGAGTTAAGCTACTTTAAAAGAAGACAAAGGTGAGCAGCATTGCTCACTTCAAGCTCATAGTTTCAGTTGCATCCTTGACTTGATTTAATGAAGTTGTGGGTTTTCCCTCAGTCTTCCAGGATCTGCATGTTCAGAAACAAAGTTTAAAATAATAAAGAGGCTAAGTGGGTGTTGGTTTCTTCAGCAGTGCAACGTTTTCTAATGTGTCTTTGAGATGTGAATGATTCATAATTGGAAAAGAACAAGGTTAAAAAGGGGATGAGAGCAAGTAATACAGTGAAATGTGGGCTAAAAGACAGTTATAAGGAGGATGAGAAGAGGAATGAGGATTGTAGGAGCTGGGAAAACTATTCTGTGTTAAATTTAATAAAGTCAACAGTTTGACCTGAAGTTACAAATTTGCACGTAAAATGCAAGATAATAAGTTGAAAACTGGTTAGTTACAAAATGCTGTAGCTTTAATTTGTATGTGGCACTTCAGCATGATAGGTTTGTGATGTGCTCATTTACATTTGTATTTCTAACTTGGTTTTAGGAATTTAAAATTGGCTAGGCAGCCCTCTTTAAAATCTGCTCTGTCAGGCAGCCCAGCTTGCCCAGCAGAGAAACCAGAGAGGCTCACAGCAGGTGAGGTTGATCATTCAGTGTTCACTTGCAGTAAACCTTAGTGGGGTGATGTACTGGGACATTTTCTGAGATGTCATCATTTTGTCATAGTTTTGCACTTGAATGTTTGTGTGTAAATGAACATCAGCTCATATAGATGTATATATTTGGATTTTAAATCTGTGCTTTTCTTTTGGTGCCCTAGGTGACTGAACAGAGGTTCGGAATCAACATTCCTCACAAGTTCAGGGTTCACAACTACAAAGTCCCGACTTTCTGTGACCACTGTGGTTCCTTGCTGTGGGGAATCATGCGGCAGGGCCTACAGTGTAAAAGTGAGCAGCTTCTTATTGTAGCCTTTTCCACAAAACACATATATTTTTAGACTCTTGATACACTGTGTGGGCTTCATTTCTGTAACCTTCAAGAGAAAGCTGAGAAATAAATACTCATCTCTGCAAGAGTTAAAAAACACTGATCTACTTTTTAATCTCTGGCTTCCAGAAGGACTCTACTTTGCACTGTCAACACAGCTTTGTTTGGCTTGCATTATTCATGGGTAGCACTGCTTTCTGCATTCATTTTTCCCTTTACCTGAACGTTTTTCCTCAGCTAATGAAATAGGGCAACAACAACGCATTTGAGAAGAATGGTCATTGCTTTAGGTTGACTACCCTGTCTGTCACACTGTTAATTGATGACAAAATGTGTCCTGGTGTTTTGCTTCAGACTGCACAATCCCAACAGTCTTCGTTTACCTCCATCTCCCACAAGAGGGGGTGTGTGTATCCATGAGTGAGAGCAAGAAAGATTTTAGTTTCCTGCTTAACAGCATGTCTATAAAGTTAGATACCTGCAAACGCAGGGAAAGTTCGTTGTGAATTCTGTAGAGTTATAAATACTAACTTTATCTGCAGGCATAGATACAGTGGTATTTATATACCTGACAAACATGTGCTTGTGAATAGCTTCACATGTGGCATCCTGCTTTTGGAGGGTTTATTCCTGGGTTTTTGGAGGGTTTATTCCTGGGTTTTTGGAGGGTTTATTCCAGGTATATTCCTGACTTTCAGGAGTTTATCCTCTTGAGAGTCCTGATTTTGTTTCTGCTGAGATCAGTGGCAAAAATCCCTTTAATTTAAAGACCCAGAGTACATCCATATGGGTATATTTCCTGAAGCAGAACTGCTAGATTATTTCTCAGCAATAAATCCCTCTGAGTTATTTTAATTGTTCCTTTGCTTTTCCTTTCTATCCCTACCGTCACCCTTGTCAGTCTGTAAAATGAACGTCCATATTCGATGCCAAGCAAACGTTGCACCGAACTGTGGGGTGAACTCAGCAGAGCTTGCTAAAACCTTGGCATGCATGGGTCTGCAACCAGGAAGCATTTCCCCAAATTCGGTGAGTCTTTTTCTTTTTCCTTTCGTCCCCTTCATTATAAGACATCTGAGTCTTTACATGGTGCAGGAGAAGTCAGAGACTTCAGTTATGACAGATGATGTTGGGCAGTGGACTGCATGAGTAGGTTGTTATTGTCTGTGTCTTGTGGCAAAGACTTCACCTGGAAAATGGATGTCTTGTATCCAAGTTTACCCTGGTGGAGGCTTTAATCTCTGCGTGTTGCTTTGTTGTTTGTTTATGTCTCTCATTGTTGTGACTCTATTCACTCTTATCTGTTTGGCATGAGTGAGAGGAGAATAAGAGCCCTAAATAATAACTGATCAATCTAATCCATGCCATACCTTTTTTTATTTTTACTGCAAGCACAAATGTTCTGTTTGCATATGTGGCCTGTGGCAGAGCAAAGGAAGAGCTCAGCAAGAGCCTAAGTTTTCTTCACAGCTTTGTCACAGTTGTTTTGAATGATTTTTGGGAAACCATTTCACTTTTCACTACAGTTTCCCTGGCTAAAATCTGTTGTCTGGGTCAACACAACATTATCTCTGGTCTTTGCTGTCTGAGACATGGTCCCAGTGAGATTATTGTCATGGTTTGGACATATCAGTATACTTTCTCGTTACTTAAGGCATCCTAAAAATCCAGCTGTTATGTATGTGAATCTATTCAGAGTTTAATACATTCTATAAGAAGGTGTGTGAAAATGCCCATACTCGGTAATGGAAATCAGAGCTGTCATTTGATAACAAGTCAGTTTTCATCATGTTTCCTTTGCAAGCAGTACTGACAAGTGAGTTTGCTTGAGATCACAATAACCCATAATAAAATGTTGGTCTATTTATTTTTATTTGCCCCAAAGAAAATATTAATCCCCAAAACATAATTGCCAGACATGGTAAATCTTGTCATACAGTTAGCCAGCTACGCTGGTCAACACAGTTATCCTGGGAGTTACAGGGGAACACAAGTCCCACGCTTCCTTCTCAACTCTGTTAAAAACAGCACTTGTTAACGTTTGTTGTTTGCATAATCTGCACATCAAAAGCAGATGAAACTAGGAAAATAGAAATCTGTGCTCGGTGTTTAACAATCTCCTCTCATTATCTGTGAGTTAAAGGCTGTAGATGTGTGTTCAGAGTGCTGTAAGCTTAAATCTGTTGGAAGTTTTGCTGGGTGCTGTGATGAATGTGCTTGTGGTTTTACCCGTAGGAGGGATTGCCATTTCTATGGCATTTGAGACAAGGCTTCTGTGCAGGAAGAATTTTGCTTTACACCAAAGTAGTCGCAAGGTGGAGCTCAAGAAGTCCGTGTGACTTTGTTCGGGCTAATTAAGTGAATAAAAGTAGTTGTTTATATGAGTACACTCATACCTGGAGAGCTGGGAATAGAGGGCGCTGGAGCTTGACTCGTCTTCGCATACTGCAAATAAAGGATCTCTATTAATGTGTACTGATACTGGTGTAACTCTTCAAAGTGCAGACCCCTCACTGCTGGCATGGGAATGAGCAGCCTTCCATTACATTTGCAGCAATGGAAGAGGCCAGCAGCCAGCTGTGGAGAAAAAAAATATTTTGATGATTTGAACCCACTGAAATAGGCTTTGAGTAAAAGTCTTAAAATCGGGTAGAAACCTCAGAGATCAGGTGAAATCTGCTTGGGTTCTAGACCTCACCAGCACTTCGCATATTGCAAAAATTACGCAGTTTCCCTCATTCTGATATTATACAGGAGACTTTGATTTTCCACACTCAGTGTCTTATTTTTCTGGGGAGTGGGGGTGGAGAGAGTCAGGCTTGCCTCTTGGATCCGCTGGGCAGTGGGTTACTACTGAAAACGCCCAGGTCAGGAACCAGTGTTGACATCTCAGCACAGCTCTGCGCAGTACCAAGGTTTGCCGGTTCCACATAGCAGCTATACGGGGTAATGGTATCAATGTGCTTTCTGTTCCAGTGGCCATACAGTGCATCTGAACAGGTCCTGAATGCCTAGGTTGGTAGGTTAACTGCATGTCAGCACCTTTGAAGCAGAAGTATAATTTCTGTGCAGACTGATGCTTATTTACTTTCTTCCACAGAAACTACTTTCAAGATCTACTTTGAGACATCAGGGAAAAGGCAGCCTGAAAGACAGCAACAATGTTAGTGAAACTTCAGGAAGCAAACTTGGAATCAAAGACTTAACCTTCCTTCGTGTATTAGGAAAGGGCAGTTTTGGAAAGGTGAGAGTTATTTGTGGCTCTTTTGGGGAGAACCACATTCCTTATTTAAGAAGCTGCAAGATGGATGAAGTTATTTCATAATGTGGCACATGGACTGTCCACTGAAGTATGCTTTGTGCAACAAAGTTGGATAAAGAGAGCAGGGAGAAGAGGGAAGAGAAAGAAAGCTGACAGCAAAGTGAAGAGTTGGATATCACAAGAAAGAAAAAAGCAACTGAAAGAACAGATGCATGCCAGGGCCTATACCAGTAGTTAAAAGTGTGTGCGTTAGCACTCATTTGGGCGGCATTTCTTGGAGCATGTAAAGACTTTTCCTTTAAAGGAAACAAGGCAGTGATTTCAAACGTGGTGAGATAGGGGCTTTGTTTCTCTGCTTTGCCACAAAGATGGTGTGGAATGGTGCCTTTGAATTTGG
>JAVHNF010037859.1:0-15487 GCA_034783455.1 Micropsitta finschii
AACCATTCTGTGATTTTATGATTTTATTAAATGAGTGGAGTAATTTCTAGAAAAGTCTTTAAGGTCACTGTAAAGATTTTTTGTTGTTGTTCTGAGCATGTCCTGATTTCATGTATCATTTTGATCTGGAAAGAAATGCATTACTTAGGTCAAGTGTTGGGGTTGAAAATGGAAACTGGATGCTACATTTTGTTAGTGGTCCTTTTACAGGTGATGTGAATGTATAAGGGAAATCATAAGCTTCCCTTCTTAACTTTTGTATTTTTAATATCTTTATGGAAGAAAGGGAGTGGATAGTCCCATTCATCTTCACTCTCAGATGATGCTAAATTTCTGCTTGGAGGTCTTTTAGCCATTTAAGAGACATGTTCATCTCCATCAAGTGATTCGTCCCATCTATGTTAGACAACACTCTCAGAACAGGCTGAGTCTGCCCTTTAAAGGCTCTGTCCATCCCCATAGCTAAAGAAGGTCTAGAAGGAACTTATTTGGTTGCACTGAGTCTTCAGCATTCAGCTGAAAGCTTTATATGTGATTAATTTTACCTTGCTGGCTGGCAAACACTTGGAATTTAAATATTTAGAAGAATATGTTATGCTTTAACTCCAGTGGGCATCTCTACTAGCAATATCACCAGAATTTACCTGTGATACTTCTAAATTGTTAAAATGTTCCCTTGCGTGACTTTGACCCAGAGAAGCTGGGAGGATCACAGTGTATGGTTCAGGATTAATACTACGAATCAAGGAGCATTCTCAACAGTCAGCAAATATCCAGACACCCAGTTCTGGAGGACATGAGAGACTGAAACCTGATAATTCATCATGATGCTAGAACATGGGTCCTAATACAGTCTAATTAGCAGCATGGATGTATCCTGTATGCAAAAGGTTCTGGCACTGGTTTTGCTGCAGTCAGTGGCAGGATCTTCATATATAATCTCTGAAAGCAAATAGCCCCAGGAACTGCTGAGCTAAGCAGCTCTTTTATCTCAGAAAAGCATGTGAGGTTTCCAAATTCACTTTCATTCTGAATGCAGAGCAAGACACCTAGAAACACTTTCCACTAAAAAAGAGTGAGGTAGGTCAGGATAATCTGTAGCATCCCCGCTGATGGAATTCATCACAAATATGATAAACCCACAGACATACTATGGATTTGAATTAATAGTTCCCAAGTGACATCATTAGCCATTACTTGCTTCTCTCTATTCACCACCACCACCACAATTGTACTGACAATTTAAGAACCAATAATTTTCCTCTGAATTCTTTCAGTTTAAGTGTAACACCATGTTTTGACATATATTTTCATTGCAGTTTCTCAGTTGAGTCTTGCACTAGATACAATGTTCTGCCATATGTAAGCCATGCTTAAGAACAAGTTTTTCACTGAATAGTAGACTTATTTACACATGTTCGTGTATTTAATTGTTTACGTGCTCTTGCCTCAGCCCAACTCAGAAAAAAGTCTGTAACAGAAGGTCTAACAATTACTGGAAGTCAGATTGTCATTCTATCTTCATTTCTCTTCCTTTATACTCCTAATAAGATTGACTGAGAACTTAGAAAGAAAAAATATTTTGGTTTTGGTTTTGTTTGGATATTTTTTCCCTTTATTCTGGATCTCAATAATACTAAACAGGAAGAACCACTCAGGAAATAATTGGCAATTTCCATCTAGAAATCAAAAGAAACTAATACATTTCTTTAAAACTTTTTCTGGGGCTTAAGTATTGATGAAAATAATCTCTGGTCTTTTAAAATGGAAAAAGTTGACAAGGTTTTACCCCCTCAACATTCTTATCTGCATTTGTAGGACCTCTCCAAACAGAAAATGTGAAGGTAGCAGCTTTGCTCCCTACTCTTGAAAACTGGAAAGCACATCTTTATTTTGATGAACGCCACAAGCATCAAATTCAGTTGAGGGAATTTGAATCTTTTTTTTTCTTCAGCACTGCAGCCCTGACCTGGGACTTTGTGCATCCGTCCCACTCCATCCTGGCTCACGACTCCATTACATATAATCTGGAGCAATGGGTGTTAATAAACTCAGTTTAATTTGAACTATTTTTTTTTTTGTTATTTGCTCTGTGACAGTAAGCGGCTCCAGGTAGCACATCCTTCCTTGAGAAATCCTTGCTGTTTCTTTATTCCGTTTTCTTTTTGTGGCACCAGTGGCACTTCTTACCCACAGCCCAAATCAGAAAGAGCTGGAAGAGCAGTCTTATGAACTGATTATAAGTACTACTTGGCAGCCGTCCATGCTGGTTTCCAGGGTCTGTGGCTTCAAATGGATATCTTACACACATGCACAGACATGTACTCCACTCCCACATGTTCAAACATGTATGTGGATAAGTAGAAACGTGATCACACACTGCAGCGATAGTCCAGACTCATCCATGTTCCAACACACCTTTCAACCTATGAATAACCCTAATGCATGCTCAGATAATGACATTTCTCTTTCTATTCTTTTCCTTTTTTTTTTTTTACTTTCTCCACCTCACATTCCCTCCCCGGAAAGCAATGTAAATATGCATTGCTAAAGAGATGTCTGCTAAGCACAAGAATTTTTAAAGATGGTAGTTCCTGAACACAGGGTAATTTCACTATGTGGCAAACAAGTAAGAGAATTGTGGAAATTATTACCTCTGAAATAGTTGCAGAGTTGCTGCATTTCTCTGCCTTTGACGTTACAGGCTCATCCGCAGTAGAACTCAGCACATACAGTTCTTAGAGCCAGAGGCTGAATTGAATGGCACAAAACTACTCACACTAAAAATGCTGTGGCAGTCAATCCAAAAAGAGCATTTTCTAGTGCTCTAACTCCCCTTTGCTAGGCTGTGTTTACTCTCACGGTGGATCCTGTATCACCAGCTGTGACAATTAAAGTGTAGCAGCAAAGGAATAGAAACAACGAATGAGGCCATCTTCAATCACCCAGGTATATCCATGAGAAGACACTTTGGTGTGCTTTGTCCATTGCTACTCAGCGTCTGGTAGCCACATACCTGGCTTGCTCAACGGAGCTCTAAGGCAAGAGGTCTTTTTGATATAGTTAGAGGTGTAGGCTTCAAAGATGGTTATCCTAGAGTTCTAACAAAATAACTGCTACACAGATCTTCTCCCAAAGTGACTTATTTGTGTATAATGAAAGTTGGGCTTGGCATTGGTTCCCACATCAGCAATATGTGTTCAGAACATATTAATGTTTGTGAAAGAGTTGATGCACACCTTAAAGTACTTGGCTTTTCCACAGACAAATTTTTTTCAGTGTTAGAAAGTTACTTAAGTTCTCAGGCTCCAGCTCCTTGTCTGCCCAGAAGGAACAGAGACTTTTCTTTAACCAATGTTAAAATCAGCTCTCCATAGCAGGGGCTGACTCTTGCTTCATACATGTGTGCAGAGTCTGTAACACATTGGGGTTAAAGTCCTGATGAGACTTATAGCTGATACTCTTAAAATGAAAAATCTACATGTTTACAGTGTTCATTTCAATGGGAGCTGATGGAGCTCAGCAAGAACTCCACTGGGAGCTCAAATACTATCAAAATTTGGCCCAATAGTTCAAAACCCTCAGTACCCAATTTGATAAATGTTGTTGGGAATAAAGATACCCAACAGCTGTAGTACATGGCCTATATATTTTGCTCATCATATTCCTTGCAGGCTGTCTTCTGGGGCTGGTTTCAAATGACTTCTATACTGAGGCTTCCACACTACTGACATTCAGCTACAATTTCTTCAGGGTTTCCAAAGATCAACCAAGGGGCTTCCTTATATGAAACCATGCTCCCACAATTCCTCCTGCCCTCTGGATCTAGTGGCAAAATGGTGCTGTTTTCTATCATCAGGTTGTCTCACTTACATGATAACAAGCAAAATTATCTCAACTTGTCTCAGAGCCAATCTTCCCTATCTCTTTGTAACAGTCTAAATTATAACTAATATTTAACAAATAATGGCTTCCCAAAAGCAGAAGTGAAAAAGTGGTTCTTTGGAATAAAGTCATCCAAGAAAGACTATATTTTAAGAAAGAAATATCACTGTTTATGAGTTTATGTACATGTTTTTTTTGCCAGTCATCTAGTGATCACTTCTGTTGAGATGGCAGAAATTCTTTGTCACTGACATGCCTGTAACTCCTCAAAAATGAAATCAAGCCACTCTGTCCTTTCATAACACTTTGATATAGCATCACTACATTCTGACGAAGCACAAAGATACAGACTGTTGAGAGCTAATGGCTTTCTCCACCATCTTTCAACTGTGTACCCAGATCTTATCTGGGAAGGCATTGTATTGCTTTCCTATTTGTTCTTCCCAGAGCACTACTGCAACCACTCATTCACGCAGGTAAGGTTTATGACCCCAGTAAATGATAGTCTTTCCTCACTTCCCAGAATACAAAATAATTGTTTCTCATGGTTCTAAGATGGTGACAATTTTCTCAAGGTTCTAAGTAATGGTGACAGCAGCTAAAATCCTTCTGTGTCCATCATTCCCACCAACAGCCTGCTCTAGCACTGAGTGTCTGCAGCTCTAGCAATTTTTCTTAAATTCCATTTCCAAATATTAGCTCCTTGCTCCATGCTAAATAAGTTATCTCTTTGCTTTC
The DNA here is from genome assembly GCA_034783455.1 of Micropsitta finschii. Taxonomy (NCBI): domain Eukaryota; kingdom Metazoa; phylum Chordata; class Aves; order Psittaciformes; family Psittacidae; genus Micropsitta; species Micropsitta finschii. The sequence goes on from JAVHNF010037859.1 coordinate 4,624, forward strand.
TGGTCACATCTCAAAAGTTTGTAGACTGTTACCAGGTTCCTCATGCTGTCGTTTCAGAGCCAAGCCATTCATCTTTGAGCATGACTCATAGGCTGTTTTCTTTAGCCAAGTAATCATGAAGCTGGGTTTTCCCCAACACACCTTCTCTGGCTCATCTGTATCTTTCTGGCAATGAGGTGCTCAAAAGTAAGATCAGCATCCCATGGGCCTGGGATGCTCACCTTTCTGTTTCCTCATATCACTCCTCTGGATCTTCAGCCCAGCATCACAGTGATGGTTCAACTTCTAGAATGCCCTGCAATATCACAGCTCTTCTTGCTGCCCATGCTTATCCTGGTATCTTTGTCAACATAACTTCTACTTGCCAGCGGAGTTTCTTTCAGACTATTTCCATGCCAAAAGGAGCTGTATAAATTGCTTTTCCCAACTCTACTCTCACATGGTATCCCCCCTGTGTGTCCAACTTGTCTTTGCTGCTCTGTGTTAGTTTCTCATCCTCACTGGTCTTTGCAAACTTGTTGGCTCTCCTACCCCAATGATGCTAATATCTTCCCAGACCACAGAAGTCTTTGTCTATTCCCTTTAATATGATCACCCTCATTGTTTGCAGCCACCTGGGGATAAGGAGAGGAAAGTCTGAGCAAAGGTTTTTACAACCCTTAATCTCAAATCTGACATGCTCTAGTTATGCTCTCCTAGCATGAATTATGGCAACAAGCTCTCCCTCAAAGGCTGGTGTACCCTCCTGGAGTAGAGTTGGTCTGCTAAAGAAGATCCTCTAACTCTCTCTGTTCAGAGTTAACCTTGTGTGACAACAGCATCGGCTTCTGACCTAAAGGCTACATCTACTCCACTAAATTAAGCTGTGACAAGGAATGGCACTCAATCACTGGAAAATAGAATCATAGAATTGATTGGGTTGGAAGGGACTTTAAAGATCATCTATTTCCAGACCCCTGCCACAGAGCATGGACTCCTGGCCTTGAACGCTTTCATGAACACATTAGCATTGCATTTTTAGCATTGTTACTGGTGGGATTTTAATCCAGAATCGCTAGAATTCTCCTGAATGGTTTGGTATGGCCAGAGACACATTGTGGCGGCAGGCTCTATGCTGCCCTGAGAGTGGAGGTACAGGCATGGGCCACTCCAGCCAAAGTGCTGGAGGATATGCTTGTTCAATTTACAACATATGTAACCAAAATCTTTTCTTAAGCTGTCAACAGAGAAGTTGCTGCCTGTTTCATGTATACTCCCATAACTCAACTGGTGAAATTAATTGTCTGAGTAACTTCAGAGAAATAACAGCAAATTAATTTACTTTATCTGTTCACTCCAGCTGAGAGAGCCACAGCCAGGAAGAATAGAGAAAGCTTTTCACACACACTTCCTCTGTGGTGTGACGTACAGGGTAACTGCTAACGAAGCAGAGACAAGGGTAAAGACAGCTAGAGGCATGGGAAAGGTGACAGAACAAAACCAGGAAAAGCACATGCCCTCAGCAGGTTTTCCCCTCTTTAATAAAATTGTCCACAGAAATGTCACACCCATCTTCAAAACTGCAGACCACTTCTTTTATTATTATCTTTATTTTTTCTCTTTCCACCTATGAATTTTGCAGAAAGCATGAAAACCTTAGCAGACATCCAAATCCCTTGGAAGCATTTAACCACCTATAATCACTTCTCACAGGTCGTATGATATAAATCAGCTGATAGATTTCTGTTCTTTCCCTCGGCCATCTTCCTCGGAAACACGCTGTTAGCTGTCCTTAAGGAGAGTGTTTATAAAGGATAAGACCATTCCATGATCCCAGGCACTTCCTGCAACCATGTGTTCTTTATTTGGCAGTATCACATAGAATCATTGCTTCTCGTGGCACTTCCAAATAAAAACCTCATGGTCCTGACTCTGAAATGCTGCATAAAGTTCTACCCTTATGGTATTTCAGGGGAAAGAATTGCTTTTTTTCTTTTTTTTTTTTTTTTTTTCATTCTTTTTCTAATAAGAGTGGAGCAAAAATTTTTTTGGCATGAAAACTAAATTCTGCTCTGGATCATATTATCTGAACCGCTTAAGGAAAATCTTCCCAGCAGTTGCCTCTACCTGGTCATAATTTATCAAATTTTAGTTTAGGTTAGAGGACTGCTCTGTGCTTTCCCCTCCAGCTTCATTTCACTTTCCTCTTTCTTTTCCAGATGATGCCATTTAGTTGTTTATCAATAAGATCAAATAAATGGGAAATTAAACTCAGTTTTATTTTCATCTGCAACTCAACCAAACAGTAACATGTATAAGCACTGTCCTAAATCTCCATGGCATCAAGTGCACTTTGTCACTTCACAGACAATGGGAACAAAAAAGCCTCAAAGTAAAAGAAAAGTGAGTTTCTTGGCATTGTGTGCTGCAAATCCGTATCAATCTGATGATAGAAAACAAAATAATTCCATGCCTTTGAAATAAAGTATCTCCTACAGTTAATAAATGCCATAAAATAACTAGCACTTCAGTAAGAAAAGATGTAATTTAACTATTTCAACTAATTTTGTAGTATCTGTACATTTTCTATTCTTTCACCTATGAATATTCTTGTTTTGCATTTAATATAGCTGATCGATGATAAGGGATTGTTTGATAGATTTTCATTAATTTTTCCTTCTAAGTTTTCCTTTCTTCCCCTTTTGAGTCTCTTTCTTCCTCTAAGCTTTGCGACACTTCTCTATGACACCTGCTATGTAAAAGCTATCTAGAGATAAGTCAAGTAGCCAATATATTCACAATAAAATCCCCTGAGAATAAAGAGATTTTTTTTCTTTTTTGTTGTTCCCTAGAAAAACTGCTTAGAAATTTAAGAATTTAAAGTTAATACTTTTTGTGGGCTGAATGTTCAGCCAAATACCTTTCAGAAGTGAGGAACATTAGAAATAAGGTCGTTATTAGAAAATACATCTAATTCAATACAGTCCTTAGAGAGTACGAAACCTCTAGTTCAAATGAGGATTTGAGAAAAGTCCTGCTTCATTGCTGCAAGTTTCCATGCCATAGATTAAAAGTCAGATAAAAAAAGTTGTTTCCCACACACATCCTTTTCATTTTTTTCTGGAAGTGTGGGCAGGTTTAATAAGATTTTACCTGAATCTGAAATTCTCTGTCTGCAGTCTGAAGCAAGGACTCTGGTACGTACTCCTGCACTGTTAAACAATCAAGCACCCCCAGCACTCAAAAGACATCAGTCACATGCTGCTGAAAATGAAAGGACTGACCTATAAATCAAGAAGATCTTCTTTTTAGAAGAAGATTTTTTGTCATGTAACTTCCCCTTTTTGTGTATAACTATGAAAAATACAAATGTTTTGGTTTGATTTAGTTAAAAATCAAAAATTTAGAAACTCAAACAATTCCATCATCTGGAACTTTAAGAAGAAAAAAAAAAAAAACCAAGCCAAACCAAAACCAAAAACAAAACTCATGATACAGCAGTCACTACAGATGGCATCTCTGCAAGAGACAGACTGTTCTTTCCACTCAGCATCATCTTTTATTACATGGAATTTTAATGCATGAAGATCTGAATGCACCTTCAAATACCCATGGAAAATCTCTGGTGGAAAAGCAGGTCTCTTGGAGTCACTGACTTGTTCTACAAAGTCTCCAGAGAATTCCTGTTTTGGAGGAGATGAGACTGCAGTGGGGGTGAGTACAGAGAAAACAAAAAGGATGTAAAATTCAGGACTTTGCTCTTTACAATGTACTGACCCTTGTAGATATCAATATGTCCCTTCCTCACTGTTTCATCTATGATAACATCAGCCTGCTTTCCCAGAGGTTTTGGGGGTTTGGTGTGTTGTGTTTGTTTTGTTTTGTTTTGTTTTGTTTTTTTAAGTACTTAACAACTGTGTGAATATAAGGAGAGAATAATAACCTCTCATAACATTTTCTTTGCAATTGCAGGGGCCTAGCTTCGTTGCTGCCTGTTATCTCTCTTTTTGAGTGTAGGGGCCTTTTGGTCCCTGTAGCAGGGATTGTGACATGCTGCAGGGAAGCATTTTGTAGCTTGTAATATGTACTGGACATATTACAGATTTTCTACTCATCTATTTGGAAGTTTGAGGCAGAAAGATACTCAACTTAGAGGACCTGAAGGAGTCTTATTTGTCCTATGCTCTGAATTTGACTTCTGTCCAGAACATCCAAAAGGGAGAATCTGCTCATTCTCTATTTTTGGAATTATGGTCTATTTACAGTTGCTCTGGAGTCTAAAGTCAGTCCAAAGCATTCTAGCAGATGCTTTGTGTGGTCTTTAAACTCTTGCAAGCCACAAAGGAAAGGAAAAAGAAGAGGATTTCTGCATTTTAAGGCCAAGGGCTTTTTGGATTATTTAGAATCATCTCCAATATAAACCAATCACATGATTTCCATCCAATTCCTTCTGTCCTGAGCTCAGCTGCTTGTGTCAAGGACGCCAAGCACTTGGAGATGATGACAGGTAAGGGAAAGAGCTGCATATGGTTAAAATGTAGCTAATAGCATCCGGATGATGCATATATAGAACAGGACATATGATGTTGTAATGGAGGAGTGGCATATGTTTCCTGGCTGAAGAGTGTTGGTGGTCTTTACAACTGTTCTGTGGAAGGCTTGCCTGGCATTTTCAGTCTCAGACTCGATAACAAGAGTCCCTGGTGGCCTTGGAAAAACATGTAAGGATTTCAGATTTCTGGTGGCCAAAGAAGGTTGGGAATCACGGATTTTGTCCAAGAATCAGATCCGCAGGAGAGTCACATTCCCCAGGGGCTACTAAAGAAAACACAGCTAAAGTAGATCTTCATCTTTTCCAGCTTGCCTGTGTTCAACCACAAAATTTGTTTGTTATGCTGAGCCTAAGGAAGCTTGCCACTTAGAGCCAGTAGCAGCTTTGTCTTGAGGTACAAAGTAGGTCACTCATTTGGGCAGAGGACACCAAGAGAGACATGACCCCTCTGCTTACGACAGTGCACTGGAAACTGCCTGTCTGCTGTGAGATAGCAGCCAGGCTGGGCTAAGGGCTGACTGTCCTTGAAGCATCTCCTCAATCAGTCCAGCAACACCATGGGCAGTAACTGGCTCTCAGAAGTCTTTCTCAGAAGATCACCTTTCCCTTCCTGGAGCAAGGGACCTTGGAGTTGATGCTTCCTCCTTACACTTATTTGCCACTGCCCTGCTGAGACAAGTGATTTGTTGTGTGTGAACTCCTCGTTTGCTCCTGAAAAGCCTAGTGAGATTTGAACTCCTGGGAAAGCTATTCTCCAAGGGCAATCCCTAGTTCAGCTGAACACATGCCCCCTGCTTTTTAGCAAGACAACTGCACTGCAGCATGTGTGCTGGAGAGACCCACATGGGACAAACAGAGGACCTGCCAGGGTCTGATCAAGGCTTGTCAATATGGTGTTATTAGTCAAACTTCACAGAAATCTAGTGGAATGTGGTAACTCCATCCACTGGACAGGCTGAAAGAGCTGCAGTTGTTCAGCTTGGAGAAAAGAAGGCTGCAGAGAGACCTTAAAGCAGCTTCCAGGGCCTAAAGGGGCTGACAAGAAAGTTTTCTACAAGGGCAGTTAGGGATAGAAGGACAAGGGGGAAATGTCTTTTAACTTTTGACAGAGGGGAGATTTAAATTAGATATTAGGAAAAAATTCTTCCCTGTGAATGTGGTGAGGCCCTGGCACAGGTTGCCCAGAGAAACTGTGGCTGCCCTGGTAGTGTTCAAGGCCAGGTTGATCAGGGCTTAGAGCAACCTGATCTAGTGGAAGGTGTCCCTGCCTGTGGCAGGGAGATTGTAACTGGGTGAGCTTTAAGTCCCTTCTAACCCAAACCATTCTGTGATTCAATGATTCTATGAAGTTATCTCATCTGGCTGGAAGTGACACAATTGGATCTACACATTCTCAGCGGAGAGAAATAAACTTCCTTGGCACACATTGTCTGACCTATTTTATCACTTATTTTAGGAAGAGATAATAATCTTCACTGAGAGGGTTCACTAGACCTCCACTGATTATGAAAGGAGAAGCCAACTCCAAAAAACATGATACAGTATCTAAAGTTGTAAAGTAAAGAAACCCCAGCCCTGGGTTTCAGCTGGAGACCATTAACTAGTGCATGACCCAAGATTTCCCTATTTGCACAAGTTCAGTTGCTCCTCTGCTACTAGTAGGTATTTAAATATGGCTACTCAACAAAGTAGAAGCCATTTGATGAATGAAGTTTTGCAGCAATAGCTCCAGTGGTCCATCTTAGCAAATTTAAGTAGAGCTGTTGAAAGGTGAGAAAGTACTTGTGCTGTAAACATGGGAACATACTACTAAATGACATGCCCACCCACTTCTTGGTCTCTTTCCACTGCTGAAGCAGTAAAAAGGGACCTTAGTGTAAGTGTGAATCCAGCTCTTGGAATGTTTTTCCATTTCCTTGTATTTACGTTAATGAACACTGACACTACAGACTCACATTCCCAGCTCAGTACTTCACCAGACTGACCAGCAACAAAACCAAGGAGATGAGACTAAACAGATGATTTGATGAGGGTTTTATTATTATTATTTTATTCCTTCAGGCTATGGAAAGAAAAGAGGGGTCACACCTCTGATTTCAAAAAGATAACAGCTAAGTTCAGAGAGAAAACCCCCCGAAATTCAACAAAAATTATTGTCTGCACACTAATTTAATACTATTAATTGGAAATGTTTTCCACTTGGTAAAATGTTCCTCCTGAAAAAGGTCAGCTTGCCTGGATAATATCCTAATGCCTAACAGCAGATTGCTTTACGTTAAGTTTAACCTGGAATAAAAGGACAGTGTAAAACCCTCTGTTCTCCTAAAGGGTGACTTTAATGAGTCTTTTGCACACATGCAGATGAATATGTAAGAAGGACAAAAAATGAAAAGCAGCTCCTTTTTGTCCATACAGAGGGTCTATTGCATCCCTATGCCCCATGCTACTACATCCCAAACCGTAGCACCAGTGACAGCAAAGGCCTGAGAGTTGTGTTTCTATAACTTTACATGGATGCATATGAATGTTTCCATGGGCTGAATAGGGCATAATTACGGGAGGGAGGAAGGTTGTCACAAGAGAGGTGTTAGGAGAATGGTTTTTGCCCTGGGCTAGATCTATCTATAGGCTGGACTGGAAAACCTCTTTCAAAGTCAAAGGACTGCTGCAGACATTTGGATATAGTCCTGCACCTGACAGGCAACAGCTTTTGCTTCCTCCTTGGTCTCATGAAATTTATTTTTTTATGCTTGTGAAGCTTTTTTCCTGAAGGACCACCAATGCAGAGTGTTCATTTTTAACTCTAGGTCAGATCAAATGCTTTGGTCCGGCTCTGACACTCAAAAAGATCTACAAGGGATGTGAGCGGGTGAGATATGACTTGGCTGCTTAGCTAAGCACTTTCAAACATGAAATTATCCTGTCTTTCAGAAAATTCCAGGTATTTTAACAAAGTAGACAATATCACAGTGGGAAAAATTATTCCAAGATTTAACTCACTACTAGAACTCCTCTTTCCTTCAGCCTGCTTAAAACACACATGCATATATTGTTATTTATACATACATATATATACACATATAAACACACAATCCATTTTCCATTCTTATACTCAGTCTTCAGATCCTAGAAATTCTTAACTGCAAAACCCCTGAGCATTAAGAGGAGCTTAATGTGTCCATTCCACACCAGTGCTGAAATGGGAGACTTTAACTACATCTGTATTATTAAACTGAACAGGGATTGGGCCTGGTACCTGAGCTTGATTATCATCCTGGACATAATAATTAAGCAGATGCATTATTCTCTTTCCAAACTGTCTGTCTAAGAACTGGATACAGCTCCATCTAGGCTTTTCCTGCCTCTGCCACAGACATATTTGTAATTCTTCAGCACATTCTTGTCCTTTTAATAATCACATATTTTCATGAGGATTAGTGCTAACAATGGCCTACTGCTTGTTTCTCCTTCGCTTTATGAAGTCACATTTTCCAGCTGAAAAAGTAAGGACACTTCCCCTTGACATCTGATAACCCACCAACTTGGCATGGTAATTTAAAGTTTCACATTTTACCTGGTTTTGCACTATTTTTCACCCTGAATATGAATGGCAGAAGGGCAACTTGGTAAGCACTACTCAGATCCTAGTGACGCACATAGATGATGCTTTGTCTTTGAGATCTTCTGTAAGACTTTTTGGAATCCTGTGGTTCTTGGTTTGAGTAAAAGGAACAAAATATTGGGGATTTTTTTGTTGGGTTGTTTTTGGTTGGTATTTTTTTTTGGGGGGAACCAAAACAATGCCCCTCCTTACTATTGAAAAAATACCATACGCCATACATTTTCAATAGATGAGGATGGTTGCCAGAATCGGGACTTATTTCTCAGAGTTTCACAGGAGCCAAAACCTAGTGGAAGAACAGGTTATGATGAATACCTCTAAAAGTAGAAAACAACATAAGTTCAACAATCTGAAGGATTACCCACAATACAACAGGATAATAGTAATGCTACTGGAACTGCATTTTGAGAATCATCAGGGGTTTTTTAATGGCATGTGCAAAGCAGCAGCACTAAACTCATGAATATGGCTTTACAGAATATACCCACAAGAGGTCACAGAAGAAAATCATAGAATAGTTTGGGCTGGAAGGGACCTTCAAAGGTCATCTAAGTCCGATACCCCTGCAAAAGCAGAGACATCTTCAGGTAGATCAGGTTGCCTAGAATCGCATCAAGCCTGGCCTTGAATTGTGACAGATCATAAGGCCCAGACATTCATGTTGCTATAGGAAACCATATTTTTACATTTAGCCAAAGAAACTTGAAACCTTGTTTTGCTGATGTGGAATGCTTAATCTTTTGGGTGTATGTTTTGTTTTGTTTTGTGTGTGTTGGGATTTTTTTTTGGTTTTGTTTGTTTTGTTTGTTTTATTTTTTTAGTGCAGCCAAAACTAGAGCAAGTTAAATCTGAGAAAGTGACAGAAATCAGATGCTCTATTTCCTGACATCACATGCAGGTTTTGCCTTGATTTGCAAGTCTACACAAAGTCCTCTTCAAGAAAGACAGCTCAGCTAAGCTGCTTTGGAAATTAACAGTTCTCCCTTATAATAACACAGCTAGACTGACAAGTTAGGGGACAATCCTGGACAACAAACAAGTTGCATCACTTGCATCATCTACAGAGCTAGGGTAGAATGTCTTTTGTCCTTACATAAACATCTAAAAGTGCCCATTTTTATAAACAGGACCTGAGGAGAGGAACCTCAGTCCAGCCCCCTCCTACCAATTTGATGCCAAAACCTGCAAGAGAGGATCAGAGCCTGGAAAGGGATTATAGGTCAGGAGGGCACCTGAAGGGCAGCACAAAGGAATTCCAGCCACTCCAGCTAGTAAATCAGCTTCATTGAGAGCTCAAATTAAATGCCTCTATATACAAACACGTAGCATGGAGAATAAATAAGAAGAGTTAGAGATGTGAGCATATTTGCAATGCTATGATCTTATTGGCATCACAGAAACATGGAGGGATGACTCCTATGACTGGAGGGCTGGAATGGAAGGATGCAGGCTCTTCAGGAAGGACAGGCAGGGGAGACAAAAATGGTGTGTCTACCTCTATGTCAGTGGCCAGCTGGAGTGCAAGCAGCTTTTCCTGAGGATGGATGAGGAGCCAGCAGAGAGCTTGTGGGTCAGGATTAAAAAGAGGTCAGTGACAGGTGACAGGGTCTGGTATAGGTCACCTGATGGGGAAGACTGAGCAGATGAGGCCCTCTATAGACATGTATCAGAGCACATAGAGCAGCCTCTATCAGAGCATATAGAGCAGCCCCACATACATAAATCTTTGTCCTCATGGGGAACTTCAATCACCATGATATCTGTAAGGACCACAAAGCAAAGTTTAAGAAATCCAGGAGATTCCTGGAATGTGTTGATGATAACTTCCTTGTCTCATTGATGGAGAAGCCAATGGAGAGACATGTTATGTTGGACCTTGATCTCACCAACAAGGATGGGCCAATACCTATACAAACTAAAACAGGATAGCCTGTACCACTGTGTTTCCTCAGCCTAAATAATAAGTTTCATCTGGCCAAATTGAACTAACTAAAGCTTAGCTCATTCTGAGCTAATTTCCATAGGCTGCCTTTATAATCAATGCAGAGAAGCTAGCTCTGATGAAGCATGAGGCCAATACCTATGCAAACTAAAATAGGGCAGCCTGGATCACTATGAATATGCAGACTGTTAGACTCTGCTCTTTACTCAAGACAGACTCTCCCACTATGCACTCAGTTTTGTCAGTGGAATATTTTCTAAAGCCATTAATACACTGCATTAGCATGACACTGGCGTTTCTTCTTCTCTAAGTGCAACTTCTTAAGAAATGCAACCAGGACTAGGTTCAATTTATTTTTAATGCTTAGCTAGTTGAAGAAGAAGCCCTTTTCTACCCTAGGATATCAAAGTATTTCTTAGAGTGTCCTGGTATTATTGTGCTGCTTAGGTGACTCAACAGCAGTCATGATTTCCAATGCAGATGTAACCCAGAAAAGCTTACACTACAGCCAGGCATAAGGCACTGAGATGTCCCAGGCTCACAGGCTGTATTAGGTGCAGAAGTGAGAACAGAATCCTGACATCCTTCATGCCACGCTTCTACCTTAACCACACATGCTTTTCCCTTTCCATACATCATCCTGATGCTCCTAGGAAGGAGATTAATCATTTTGTATCTCGATTTTCCACTGTGTGTGACCCTGCTGACATCTACCTGAAGCAAAGGCTGCATTGCACTGTTACATGGGGTGCTGTTGAGAGAAACAGAA
>JAVHNF010037864.1:23504-39702 GCA_034783455.1 Micropsitta finschii
CTGGGTCCCCCATTTCCCTCCCAGCCCCATTCTATTCCCCCCAGGGCTGGAATCTGCCACCCTGAGGTCGCCGTGGGTGCCGGCTCATCCTGCTCTGTCTGTTCCCTCCTTCCAGGAGTGATGACTTCACGGTTGCCATGGAGACAGTGACAGCCTGGGCCTGGGGACCCCTCAGCTTCCTCACCTTCCTCGCCCTCCTGCACCGTCACCCAGCCCGCTACATCCTGCAGCTCCTTGTCTCCCTCGGTACACCCAGGACCACCCCCCCCCCCCGATGTCCCCAGAGCCACCCTCCTATCCCCAACTGCGTCTCCCTCCCACACACAGGGCAGCTCTATGGGGACGTGCTGTACTTTGCCACGGAGGCGCTGGCAGGATGGAGCCACAGCGACCCCCGGCCGCTCTACTTCTGGGGCTACTTTGTGGGACTGAACGGGGTGTGGGTGCTGGTGCCCTGTGCCCTCCTGGCCGACTCCTTCCGCCACCTCACTGCTGCCCAGCGAGCCCTCGACCGGCCCCGCCACAAGAGCCACTGACCACGGGTGCCAAAGGGTCCCCTCTGGAACACCCAGGTGCCAGATCTCCCCCCATGGAGCAGCGCTTGGAGGAGGGGGCCTTGGCATTCTCCAGGGACTTCAGGGGTATCCTGAGGCTTGTGTTGAGCCCCTCATGAGCTCAGGGATGTGGGACCAGACCCCTGGGTCCCCCAGGTGGGGGTCACCCCATAACTGAGGATGTGCAATGGGTGTTAATAAAGGAGCCGCCATTGAAGCCGTGGGGTCTGTGCTGAGACCGGGGGGCGTGGCCTGATAGAGACTGACAGCTGATTGGGCGGAGCCAATGGAGAGGGCTTGTCCAACCTTTTGGCTCTGGCGCTCCTCAGCCAATGGGAAACTAGGTCGCCTGATGTGGCCAATGGGACGGTTAAGCCTCCCTCTGACCAATCGGCGTTGGGAGCTTCACACTAATCCCGCCCATTCCCAGTGTGTTGAAGCTGGTGGCACGGCAGCCAATGAGAGCCTGCTCTACCCTCGAGTCCCGCCTTCCCTGAGCTGCCCAATTAGCGCCAGCTCCACCGGCAGCACCTCCCAATCAGCGCCCTGTCCTTCACTAACTCCCGCCTCCTCAGAGAGCCAACCGCAGCCCTTGCTTTCCCTTGAGCCACTCCTCTAATTCCTCCTCCCAATCAGAGCCCGCTCTCGTTGACCCCCCCTCCGCCTTCCCGCGCTCCACCCAATCAGCGCGCACACCCTTCCTCGACCCGCCCCCTCCGCTCCCGCCACCCAATCCGCGAGCAGCCGCGCCGTCTCCAGGGCAACGCCTGTCCCGCCCCGGTCCCCTCCGCTCTCCTGTCCATTCTCCACTCGGGCGGGACTTCCTCTCCGGCTTCCAACCAATGAGAACGCGGTGGCGGCGGCTTCAGCCAATGGCAGCGCGGACGGCCGGGCTGGCCCGCCCTGGTGGTAACGAGCCGAGCGGGCCTAAGGGGACAAGCCGCGGCTAGGGGTGAGTGTGAGCGGGGCGAGCGGGGACTTCCCGGGCCTCCTCGCCCGTCTGTTATTGCTGGGAGGTAGGTAGAGGCGCTGGGGTGGGTTGCTAGGCCTTTGCCAAATAGTGAGCCCTGGGCTGAGCCGGGCGGTGTTTCCTGCCACATAGTGAGCCGCAGAGCTGCTGCACCCGGTGCTCCGGTGTGGGGCGGGCCGGGCCCCGGCCTGCGGCCGGGAGCAAGGGCACGGCCTCAGCCGCGAGCTGACACCGGCCCGGCCCCTTCCGGAGCTCAGGGCAGGGGGTGCCGCCTGCTCCTGAGGGGAGCAGAGCCCGGTGCTGGGGTAATGGCTTGGGGGAGCTGGGGAGCAAAGGGGGTGCTGCGGGTACCCCTGTGCTGGGGAACGGGGGTCCCTCCCTGCCTTTGCTGTGTGATGGGTTTGGCATCGATGTGTGAGCACAGGCTCATGGAAGTGCCTTCTCCCTCCTGTGTTCCTGCCCTACACCCTTCAGTGTGTCTGGGTGCCTTAAAGAGTTGTGGAAGCCCCTTGGCTATCAGCTAAACCCCACAACTACTTGGGGTAAGGCTGTGTGGGATGCTCTGGAAAGTGTTTTCCTCATTAAATTCCTAGGCACTCTGAAAAGAAGCTTTGGAGGGTGTAACGGGATAGGGTTGGGTGGTTTAGTCAAATTCCCTGAGCTCCTGGTGTGCTCAGACCATAGTGTCTTGGAATGGTTTGGGTTGGAAGGGACCTGAAAGATCATCTAGCTCCAACACCCTGCCACAGCATATATAATAAGAAATACGTTGTTAAGGAATGTCCCTGGGGTTGCACTTCATCAGTGATTAGGTTTGTGTTGGGGTTACTTGTTTGAGATACAAATAGCTGATGTCCTATGGAGAAAGGTAAGGGATTGCAGCTTGTCCCCGTTAGCTGTTATATGACCTTAAGGACTTTCCTGTTGGAGATGCATTCTTTTCCTGACACAGGTTTCCTTTTTGGCATCACTGGTTTTCTCCCATGAGTAGCAACAACAGAATTGGGCACTTCTGCCTAGATCAGACCAGATGCTGGTGGACATGAGATGATGTTAATGATGAAGTACACCGTGGCACACAGTGGTCCCATAACTGATGGAACACTCCAGCCCTCACTCGTGTGTCCTTCCCCATGGCTTATGAGCTGGAAAAGTTGAAAGTGGAAGACGTGAGAAGCCAGCACCATGTGTGTGTGCTTCCTTGTGACAGAGCTGATGTTGCTTTATGGGAAGTACCTGAGTCTCAAAGCTTGGTCACGTGCGGAAGGGGAACAGTTCTGTTTCCCACCCATCTGCAGGATTGCAGCACTTTGCATTCTGATGTGCCCTTTAGTGACCTTGAGTGGGGTTTTGTCATAGGAACCCATACAGAGTTGAACCCAAAATTCAGTTACAACCAACCCAAACCTAAAATCTCCCCACTGATACCACCAGCAGTCTTTGGAAACCCACTGCATTTAGAGCCAAGGACAGGGTTTTTCCAGGAGGCTGGGGAGGAGCAGGCCTCTGCTTGCTTCTTCATTTAGGGATTGTGCTTGAAAACACCAAGTTTGAATGAGAGAACTTGACCCAAGCTTTAAAGCTCCACTTAATGCTGATCTTTGCTCCAGCTATGGTTGTCACTATTGTCCCTAGGCAGGTTGGGGATCAAACCATGGGTAGAGACCTCCCAAAGCATGTCTTTCTGTTTGGTTAAAAGCCTTGTTCTGTGTGGGGTGAGGAGCTGGTGGTTACCAGCTCTGGGTAGCCCAGCTAAAGGTGAAGCCTTGCTGGGAAGAGCCACCCTTTCCAAGCTGGCTGCCCAGGCTTTCCCAAGCCCTACACAGTATCAGTGGTGTAAGCAGTGGTGCCACTGCCTGAGCCTGGGCTCTGAGCTCACTCCCAGTTCCTCACTTGAGCTTCTCTCTGGTCCGCACCGGGAGTGCTCTGGTTTTACAAAGCTCTGTAGCTAGGAGGATGCTGGTTCAGAGAATCCTGGAATGGTTTGGGTTGAAAGGGACCTTAAAGCTCATCCAGCTCCACGGACAGGGACACCTTCCACTAGAGCAGGTTGCTTCAAGCCCCGTTCAACCTGGCCTTGAACCCTGCCAGGGATGGAGCATCCAGACCTTCTCTGGTCTCCATGTGCCAGCGCCTCAGCACCCTCTTCTGCCTAAGAGCTCATCTCAGTCTCTGGCAGGTTAAAGCCATTCCCCCTTGTCCTGTCCCTACATCCCTTCTCCAAAGTCCCTCTCCAGGTTTCTTGTAGCCTCTTTAGGCACTGGAAGACTGTTATAAGCTCTCCCCTTCTTGTACAAGTTCTGTTTGAGTTGTGGACTGGCTTAGCGAAGAAGAGTAGAGGCTGGAATTGTAGCCCCAATGTCTTTAGAGTTACCACTCTGGGGTTTGGAGTAATGAGTTAATAGTAAAGTGCTCCTAAGCAGAGGATAAAACTGGTTTCCCGATGAATAACGTGACACGCTGAACAGAAACGGGGTATTTTTAAGTTCCAGCTCAGAAGGTATTTGTGAGCAGTGATTCATTAAAAAGAATACCACGTTCCTGGGAACGACCAACCCAGTTTCTCAGCATACTTTGAATATATCTCATTCTTCAGGGCTGGTCTAGGAAAAGTTGATTTCATTCACAAAGGTTAGATAATCATGCAGTGTGGGTGGGGGGGTTAAAACTTCAGCGATTGCCTCATCTGCAATAGAGTTACAGCAGCAAATCCACCTCCTGGCTTGTGTGTTTCAGTCTTTTCTGGTGCTGGAAGAACAAAGAAGGTTCTGAGGATTAATGTTTTCCCCCAGATCAGGTTTGTTTCCTTTGACAAACTCTAATAAGGAAGATTTCAACAAATGGAAGGCTCAGGTTTAATCCTTCCAGATAGTTTCTCTCTGTGGCCTCAGATCTTTAATGTAAGGTTTCTAGTTTGCCTCTGTGAGGTTTGATGATCATACTTAGCCTTTGGTCATTCAGCTGAGCAAAATACATTGCTGTGTGCTACTGTATGAGTAAAGGCTCCTGCATTAGGACTCCGAGAAAATTGTAGAACTAGCTGTGCTGGAGGGATAAGGAATGTAGGTTATCCAGGAAACCGCTGTACACAGACATATTGATATACATGTCTTTGTATCCATATAAATAAAACTTGACAATATTTCTTTTACTGGTTGCACAGAGTCTGGCTGGGATAGTGTTAACATTCTCAACAGCAGCCCTTATGGTTCTGTGTTTTGGATTTGTGAATATAAGAGTTTTGATGATGCAGCAATGTTTTGTCTATTGGTGAACAGTGCTTGCACAGACTCAAAGCTTGTTCTTTTTTATCACTCTGCCCCAAAAGTTATTAAGACAGCAGTGGACAAGAGGTTGTGAGGAGACACAGCCAGGACAG
Organism: Micropsitta finschii; assembly: GCA_034783455.1. Taxonomy (NCBI): domain Eukaryota; kingdom Metazoa; phylum Chordata; class Aves; order Psittaciformes; family Psittacidae; genus Micropsitta; species Micropsitta finschii. The sequence goes on from JAVHNF010037864.1 coordinate 28,408, forward strand.
CTGACTTGAACTCCCTAAAGCAAATCTTCAAAGGTATATTCTGTACCATATAACAGTTCTACCACAAAATGTTTGCTCTCAGACAATGCTGAAGGGCTAATTTAGCACCTGTTTGTGGTCATTTCAGATAAGGTTAACTCAATTTCCAATGAAAAGCAAAATTTGAAAGCTGTTTAATAGATATTTTAGTTGAAGAAAATTGCTTAAAATTGGATACTGGGCAACAAACTGCTGTTATTAGGCCAACTGACCCAGATGAAGATAATTTGAGGACAGGCTTGGAGATCTCTACAGTCAAGCTAAATAAAGAAGGAATAGAGCAATGATTTCCTATTTGAAAATACATGCTTTCCCCTTGTAGCTTCCTGGATCATTTTATAAGGAATTGCTTTTAACAGAGGAAAGACATAATTCAAGCACTTCACAACACCAAAAAAGAAAAAAATATCTAATATGTAGTATAAATGATCAATGATCTGGCACCAGTAAGTTATTTCAGTGGATGAGTTAGGAAGCTTTTGATACATTACTTGGATAGCTTAAAGCACTCCAGCAGGCAGCTAGATTTTGGCTGCATATCCTTTTAAATTATATTCTTATTTATCTTTTAGTTAAATTATGTATACTTACTTAACAGAGGCACTTTAGATTTGCTATTTTGAAAATTGAAATGATTCTTGAATTAAAACCATGGAGTTAAATTCTGGCTCTTAACTTCAGATGTGCTTAGTAGGGCCATACACAGTTTCAGAAACTTGCCCTAACAAATGCCAAGGCAGTTTGAAGTCTGCTTCTCAGGGAAAATATATGCATACCTGAATCTTTTTCTAGAATCGTAAGTTTGGTCCAATTTCTCAGTAAACATAATTTTTCTAAGTCATTGTGAAAATTAGTTTGTTGTTAAATGGGTTAGTTTTTTCTGTGTTTTCACTCTTCTTCCAAGTGTGTATATAAATGAACTCTCTTTGATAGGTAATGGGAATGTTAGCAACCTGTATGGTACAACAGAGACCAAGGAAAAGACAACATGGCTTGGTTGATACGTGTGCTCTACCAGAATATCACTATTAAATAAAATTCGATTGTCACAGGTGTCAGCCTAGTTTATTTAGGTAAGTCAGTTTACCTAAACAAGACTGTGAAGTATGACAGTTTAGTTGCTGCCTCATTTGCAGTAGCAATCTCCCAGCTGAGACATTCATACCTTGAGAGAAGGGTAGGATGAATAGCTAGGATTAAGAACCACTAGAGTCATCCCAGGGGAAGTAGCTGTCACTTTGGAATAGAACCCTTGGCTTGTTTGTAGCATGTATGTAACATTTACTGTAGCCTCCTGTGGTGATTTATCTTAGCTACAATTTAGAGACCAAAGGTAATAAGTAAGGCTAGCAATTTCCATGTACAGCCAATGACAAGAAATAGGATCCTCCATGGAGCAATTCAGAGTATGCAAGTTAGATGCTAAAGCAGCTGAAAATGGATGATGTGGTTCCTTCTGTACCTCATTTTCTTTATCCATTAAGGGGGAATAATAGTATTTATTTTCTTTTCTCCTCTTCCCCCACTCTTTCCGTATAAATGGATTGTTTTTCAGGTATAGCTTCCTCCAGTGGCAAAAAGGCAATTTTTAATCCTGCATTTCCCATATGCACTTTGTGTTCTAGAAGCCAACATATCCCGTGGGCAATGAATGTTGGGAAGGAATACTGCTCTAGCATTCGTATCTTTGTATATCTTAGCATCGCTAACAGGGAGTAGAAAATAGTTTTCTACTGCCTATTGTATTGATACACTAGCTATCCTGTTTGACCTTTGATTGTTGCATTGAATTGAATTGATCTCTCTTGATAAAGAGTTAATTTCTGAGGTTTCTTAATCATGCATACAAACCACAGAGATCCGAAAGGAAACTTTGTGGTTCAAATCCATTCCATAAAGCCCATATCATTGGGCTCAGTATAAAGGTGAAGGAATCCATTCTTAACCAACATAACCATTGCATGCAGGCTCAGAGTTGGCATGCTGAGTACTATGGCAACAATATAATAAAGGCAGGGAATCAACTGCTGCCTAGCCTGTCAGCTGGTTTAAACAAAAGACACTAATTGCTAAGTGTCTGTGCCTTCACCAGATGCTCAAGGGCTCATTAACCTCAATAGAATAGCAGACTCATTAGCAGGCTTGTCTATGGATTAACCATTCAAGGCTGATAGAGACCTGCATTTTTGCCCAGGGTAGGTTGAATTAACTCCATACCTTCACATTAGTTTTAGATTTTATAGAAGCCAAAGGATGGTTGGAAATGTATTTCTCTAATTTTCTTATTTTCTTCTATAGCAGCTCAACCAGGTTTTAGGAGGCCAGTAAAGGGGTTTTACTGTGGCTTAATTACTGTGTCAAAACTGGCACCAGAGTGAACTTTTCTCTGGGGAGAAAAAAAATAAAATCAGTGACTCAAGTTGTGGTTTGGTAGTTTTGCTCCTTTGTCCATCTGGCTAGAATATTGGTGGAAAATCCAGTGATAGACTGGAAATGTGTCTAGGATGACATGGCTCTTCTGCTGTTTCTCAGATCTAGAGTTGGATTCCAGCCATTACTCTAGAGCAAATCCTGAGGCATCCTTGTCTTTGAGACATTTGCAAAATAAGTTAAAAATGGAAGCAGGGTTGAAAAGAAACAAAAAAACTCAGTTTTAAATCATGGTGATAACTCTACTTCAACATTAATATGACCTTTCCACTGATCTTTCTTGATTCCTTTCTTCCCAAAGGATGCCAAGAAGAACCAAGAGTATCTTTCTTGGAGGTAATAATAACTACGTGCTGTACGGGCTGAGAAATAAAGTTCTGCTTTATTTGCAGATATAAGCCTGAGGCCAAAGCCTCCCTTTAAAATCACTGAACTTGATTCAAGTCTGAGAAATGAGCAGTGATCAATTTGTTATAGAAATGAGGTTTGTTTATGTAATTAAAAAATAAATTGACTGATTCTTATTACTTGTTGCAGGTGACCTTTTAAATAAAGATTTGAATAAAACTTGCATAAATTGATATTTTTTTCTCTTTGGTATTTAGAAAGAACTCTTTGGCGCAGTGTGATTTTTGCTGTCTTTATTCTTGCTTTGCACAGAAATAGGTGGTGAAGAGTTGAGCTCAACAACCAGTGCAGGCGCAAATTCAGTGTCTCTTGGGCAGAATATCAGGAATCTCTTGCCTTAGATATTGAGTTTGCACATACACTTCGGTTGCCTCAAAAATTGGGTTCACTGAGTTCCTTACCACAAGGAAGGAGACAGCTGTCTTTTAGAGGCTTTAGAGAAAGATCCTTCCTGCCTGATTTTGGACACCTCAATCAGCTAGGCAGGCCCTCTGCTTGGATGCCTTCAAAGGTACCTCCCAGTCCGTGGTAACTATGAGAGGAACTTAGGCATGTGCTTGAGGAACACTCCTTCACCAAGCACCTGGAGCCTAGGTGTGAATAAGAAATTGGAGAATGTCAGATCAGTTCTCATTAGATGTCATCTGCCTGCAGTCATCTTTGGGGACACCAGGATCACACTGGCAGTAATTATTGAAGACCAAAGCTGGGCTGCAATTTAAAACTAACTTTATGTATTCTAACGTAGCATGTTCTATTGCACCTTTTTGCTCTGTCTTAATCGTCTCTAAATCCAGCTAAGCAATACACACAGAACTCCGCCAAGGCTGCGACAGCAAAAGGTACCTGCTGCAGAAAGCTGACCTCAGAGGTTTAAGATGGATGCTTCAAAGCTGAAGGGGAGCTGTTTAGAAAAAAAGCTGAAATCTGTGCTGGGTTGTAGGAGGAAAACATTGGCTACATCTTTACTGAAGGATCAAGTGGTGTCACAGCAGTTTTCTGGGTTTGACACTTGACCATCTGTGCTGTCAGAGTGGTCACAGATAGAGTTTTGGCCCAGACCTGGTAGCAGCCTCTCACATAATTGCTGGGCACAGTTTAAGAATTAGCATAGAGCAGGGGTATTTCCAAGAGTCACACTGCATGTGACCAGCCTGTTTTGGAGAGCAGTATTCATTGACTCACAGAACAGTTAGGGTTGGAAAGGACTTTAAGATCATCTAGTTACAACCCCCCTGCCATCAGATTACTCTCTAGTGCCAATATAGAAAATTAATAGATCTGAAGATGTTTTCAGAACAGATCAGATTATAAATTTCTACAGAGATCTATAACCTCTATAAGTTAGACAAATAAGGTGATCCTTACCTGGAAGTAGTGAAAAACTTACTTCACCTGTTCCTTTTGTTCAAACCAAAAACTGGCCAATACTACTTAGGAAAAACAACTGTCATTTCTGCTAATGCTACAAGGAAGTAACCCATTAAGTAGCAATGATAATGGCTTGACATTGCCATAAGCAGATTGAAATGCAACTACTTGTATTCCAGTATCTCTAACTGGCTAAAGCTGATGACATACACTGCATTTCAAAGGCTATCCCAGGAGTACCTTGCTATATTCATAACATTCTGTCTCTAATACAGTAAATTTCATGATTTTAAGGAAGTGGTGATAAAAAGTAAATAATTTTCAACTGCAAAGAACCTGCAGCTCAGCTCCTGCAACATGAACTATCAAGGTATCGCTTATATTAAGTTTCCACAGAATGGAAAGTCCTTCCCTCAAGGGATCTTTTTTGTTATTTACACACAGCTGTGCTGTGGAAGCCACTAGCTGACAGAGGAGGGCAATAAGAGAAAATCTAGAGTGGCCTTACCCACCTACATAGCACAAATCAAAACGTCAGCCATTGCAAAGACAGAAGTATAGGGGAACTGGATCTAACTGCCTAACACCCTCTTCTGCATCAAGATAGGTGGTAAGGTAGAAAGAACGGGAGACCTCATTGGTACAAGTCCTTCTAGCAACCAAAGAGAGGCTGGCATCCATAAGAGATGAAATGATTCATTTTGTCTCCAATGTGAGAGACCACAGGGGAGAAAATGTCACTGTCTTACATCTGCTTATGCCACAAGGCTGTAAAGATTCACATTTTAGTATAAAGGGCATGATGTGGAGCATAAAAAAAACAATGCTCCCCCCAGTCAGCCATGGGGCTAAATCTAAAAGTTCTATACATGTTGATTAACATTCCAGTATAAGCATAAACTTAACAGAAACATTCATGGTTTAAGATGCTGATCTCATGACTACAAGTAGCTCAACCACATGCTACGGGCTCACATAAAATCAAGTCTGTGAGTGTAGCATCAGCTGATTTAACTCTCCTAAAGTCCACTTTAGCACTAGGGAAACATAAAAGGTTTTGACTTTGTTTAGTCCACAATTAAACTATGTTAAATTAGATCACATTATCCCACACTTAAAATGCAGGAAGAACACATGCCATAGGGCAGCTGGAAAGTTAGAATATTTGTCCAACAAAGATCTAAGCCACAGAACCATAACAGGCAAAGACAGGCCATTCAAGCAACAAGAGAAAGCACCCATACAGAAAGGGGTAGAAGAGACTGCAAAACAAAAACTTCTGTGATAGAGGAGATAAGGGAAGGAGCAGAAGAAGCAAGCAAGGATAGGAACAGGGATGAAACACCCAGCAAGTGCTATTAAATATTAACATTAATGTGACTACTCAAATGAGGAAGAGGAAAAAATTAACAAAGAAGTGGGGTTTTCACTTGTAAACTTGTTAATCATTACAATGCCACTTCTCCCTGCCTGCAGACAAGCACAGGCAAATGTCAGTTTGAGCCTTAGCACTGCCACAGATTATCTGACGTGCTCCTCAAGGAAGGAAAGGCAGCAGACTGACATCAGACAAAACAGTGCTCTGTCTGGTTTTGAACGTATTTATGTGTCTGAAGCACTCAGCACAACCTGTCAAGAGAGCAGGAAGTGTTCTTGGGAATACAGCAAAGCGCAATACCAGAACTATCACACCTTCCAATAGAAAAACCAGTGCTCAAAACTTACCCATTAACAGAGTGGAATATTTTATCATATTCTTCATCTGAAAGATTTAATCTGAAACAGCAAGAATGTAGTTACAGAATACATACGAAAAATGCATACTTAACCACAAAAATATCATTATTATTGAACAGAAACGTAAGACACAGAAAATATGTAGAAAGCATGCTTTCAACAGAATAAAATAGACCCAAATCAAACAAAACATTCCACTTGAAAGAGCTCAACCCACAGAATTGACAATAGGGTCCTGTCAGGTACAGTTCAAGATTAGATACTAAGAGACCCCTTTGAAGTCACTTGTTAAATTTGACATTTATATGAGTGGCATGGTTATTATTTCCTGTAGACTGGCAACTCCGGTTTCCAATTGATTCCCAGAAGGGCAGAGATGCAAACAGTGAGTCACACCCATTCTTCAGCAAAGATGTAGTTAAGAGGTGCAAAGATGAGAAAGTGCTCAGCATCAGCAAAATGTCAGCAAACCAGCAAGGTGGCAACACTCCTTGCAGAACTGATACACTGGGTATATTCAAGGAGTTCAGCTTTGCTGCATCTAACTGTTGCCAGACTTACAAGCCTCCATTCATGGATGAAGCTTCTGGTCAGCTAACATTCTGAAAGCTCTACCAGCTAGCTGCATGAGGAACATTGCTTCTAATTCAGGCACTTAACTGGTGCTCTTATTTGACTGTGTAGATATATCCTACTGTAATTTTCTGCAACTCCATTAGTATTAAGTTCTGACAATTATAATTTTAATATTTTATTTCAGTGGGTTTACTATTTTATAGCTAACTGTTGGCCATCAAGTATTGCCAGTTCTGTTACTTACTCTGCTACTTTTTAACCAACAACCAACATAAAACACCACATGGACTTAGCAACCCACAGTAGAGCAGAACTGGACTTTGGTTTCTTCAAGGAGTACTGACAGCCTTTCCCCATTACTTGAATCCTAGGACTACACAACGTGACAAAGATAGTATGTATGTATCTAGATATCCACGTGTGTTTGTAGGGTGCTACACATTAGACTGAATATAGCTAACTTCAAAAAACTAGGGATGCAAACTCTGGAGGGCAATTTTACAGGTAAAAACCTAGTATTTTTCCAATAAATGTATTTTTTAATATTTCTTCTTATAATAATAACATGTTTCAGTATGCTTTTATTCTGTCTGCTTCTAAAACTCCCTGCAGATTGTGGTATCTTCAAATAGTCTTCGAGGAGCTTTAAACACTCTCAAAAGCAGCATAACTGCTTTCTGGGTTCTAAGATAATACCGTTAAGTTAAACAATTATTACCCACTTGTAAGGATATAAAAATCTACCTTATTGGCACAACTCGGGCACCAGCAGATTCCAAAAACTTCACGTATGAAGCTGCAATATAAGAACTTCCAAATCTGTGGAACTTATCAAAGTGACACTCCTGTGCCAATATCCCTGAAAGATCCAAGACAGAAAATTAGGGCTATACAAACAAAATGCTACACACTTAAAACAATTAAACTCCAGTTTACTACATGCATAATATTTACCACCTGAAGGAATTCCAAACACTGAGACACTGGGGCATCAATTACGATGCTTAGTCACAAGGCACCAAATAAACATGCATTACCTAAGACTCACCTTCCACCTTCTCTGCTTTAATTATTCAGTACTACAGCTCCTTTTAGATAAGCTATAGTTAAGATTTTTAAAAAAGGTATATATAGTGTAACATTATTGATAAAAGCTTTAACCAAACCCATACTCACTCCATACAGAAACTGACAGGGTTTCATAGAATGGTTTGGGTAGAAAGGGACCTTAAAGCTCATTCAGTTCCAACCTCCTACCATGAGCAGGGACATCTTCCATTAGACCAGGTTGCTCAAAGCCCTGTCCAACCTGGCCTTAAACACTGCCAGGGATGGGGCAGCCACAACATCTCAGGTCAACCTGTGTCAGAGCCTCACCACCCTCACAGTAAACACCGGTTTGGATTCTCTCGCCCAGAACAGCGAAGGCAGGGTACGAGGCAACCCGCGAGCCGACCGGTTACCCCCCACCCGCCCCTTACCAATGATGGGCCTCTCATTGCCTCCTGACAGGCTGCCGCACAGCACGACGGAGGCTGCAGCGGCGCAGTGGAACAGGATGGCTGCCGGGCCGACAGGAAGCCCTGCAAAGCACCCCATAGCCACGTCGCCCGCTACCTGCCTGCACCAACCGCTCCGCCGCCGCCTCAGCCCTGCGACGCACAGTGCCCCGCCCGCCTGCACCGCGGGGCACGCCGGGACACGTAGTTCCGGCAGCAGGGCGCTGAGGTCTGCGCCCAGATGGAGACGGCAGACTTGGCGTTGCTAAGGCCTCTCCACAGTGCTGCGACGAAGTAGTTGCTGCATCATTAATCGGTGACAGACCAGTCTTTTTCAACTAGAAAATGTTTATTAATATAATGGTGTTAATACTTAAAAAATGATAAAAACATCGAGCCTTACATTGTGCTTATGGTCAGTAATGAATTATTTGCATCACTTAACAGCAAATGTCTGTTTTTAGAGGCACCCCTTATATTCTTAGATAATAATGCACCTAGAGATTTTTCTTTCTTTTGTTGACTGCAGCTCAAAGCTGCCAGACACCCCCATCATACAGACACCCCTTCCAGTCATCATGCAAATGTTCTCATTGTGTCCTTACTATTAACAGCAACCGCAATTGAGAGTTCCTACAGCCCACATAACATGTAAACATTAAAAAATAATTAACAGTGCATGAAAAAGTAACTGCACTCCATGCTCTAATTGTTGTGTTATGCAAATGTGTTATCATTCAGTGACAGATTCAAGGTGTTATCTGGAGATATTTAGGACTTTCTATTCACAGAGCTGGTGCAGTCCAAAGATTTTAAAAAACCAGCTACATTTTGTACATGTGCATATACATATGCAATCAAATGAAATATCTGCTACATAAACCAGCAAATGATTAGAGACTGGTTGCATAGGGAAAGTTTAAATCTTCCTGTTCACTGAAACATGGTTTGTTCCTTTATGTGGTTTCCATTCAAGGATTAAAATTGCAGGAACATAAAACTAAGACAATAGCTGCAGTTCCCTAATTCGTAAATGACTTGAGACTTGAGTTACACACTTGAAGAACTGCCAGATGCCTGACTACTCTAGCTTATTTTCTTATAAAGAAGAATTAGCACTTCACTGAACTCCTCTATTTAAGGAGATTTTATATCACAAAATAGTTCAATCTGAGAAAAAGATAGATATATGAAGTATGTCATATAAAAACATACCTGAAAAATGTTTCTTTATATTTAGGCTCCATACCAAATAATTCCTGAAGAGAATGAAAAATGCATTTGAATAAATGAGGGAACTGGAAGAAAAAGAATAATTAAAAAGTCTTCCTCAGTTTTGGAATAGTTTGGAATCTGGCATTGACCCTACCACAGCAGAAGAAAACAGAACCAACGGGTACTCTGTGGGCCTTTCACAGATGTCCCTCTTGCGAAGAAAGAAGAGCTTCCAATAACTTTTCAATAATGCAGTATTAATGATAATCTAAAAGGCAACATTTCTGATTTAATACAATTTCCCCTCATTTCTTTCCCCAAGCATATATTAATACAACATCCCAATGTATCCTGAAGATTACAAAATAACTGAAGTTAGCAATTCTAGCTATCTGAAAACCAGAGATTTGTTCTAGATTCATTTATATGAAGATTCATATGGAATGTTTAAATACACAGTGCTTCTGCAAAGAACCCCTAGCTTATTTCAAAACAGAGTTAAAAACTGTAAACAAACTCTAGGTGTACTGACAGAGATTTTAACAAAAAGTATGAATGAAAAGTAAAATTATTAAATACTGGGGGTTGAAGGATGATACTGCTATGTAATGTGAGTGATAGCTTTCACACAGGTATGGTTCGTATCTGAGTAACAGCCCTTAAAAAATGTTATCAGTAAGTATAGACAGATTATTTTTCTTTACCCCTACAGAACTAAAGAAATTAAAATTAAAAATAATTTCTTCCAGTGCCTAACAGAAGACATAAAATGTTGAGTTGACAATTACTTTTCTAAAACCAAAATTAAGGTACCCAGCATCTCTGACTCTGAGGTCCAAAGTGACCTAACAGTACCCTTAAACCATACAACAGATACTTTTAAAGTTCAGATCCACAAAGGATAACCTACTTCACCCTACAGAACAAATAGCTACTATGAACAGCTAAAAACCCTTGACCTTTGTTGTGCTCTACAGTAGGAATTAAAGGTGATCATAATCTGAGTTCTTTATAGCTTTTCCACAGACATCTCTTTGAAGAAAGAAAATCAGAATTTTCAAGGTTGTTTTGACTCTCTTACCAGTTCCTCCTCCTGATTCATACTGCTCTTTGAAGAATAGGTACATAGTGTTTTCTCTTTCTTCCTCTATAAAACTGGAAGATTACTGTGTTAATTAAGGGAAGCTGCACAAGCAGCACAAAGATTAATGCAAATGTCTCACTACTACTGAGTAACTGTTAATTTGACAATAACAAAATAGTCCTTTTCCCTGAGAATCAATCAAAAAAGCAGCCTCATTTCACTTAGTGTAAATTAGCCCCACAGTCATACTTTCCATTCACATTCTGTTCTTTCTTGTAACCTGTTGTCTTGACAAGGCAAGACAGAAGAGCTAAGCATAAGGTTCTTGATTGCATTATTACAGATGAGTTGTCTCCAAAGACTTAACAGGATCAGTTATCAATTTCTGATATCCAACACACTATTGAGCTTTTTGGCATACAAATTAATAATCACAAACAGTACTGTAAATATGTAGAATTCATTAATCTCTTCAGATGTACATACGGATAGACTCCAGTTAGTACAAAAAGTACAGTCAGTATAGTACTCAGTGCCCTGCAAAGACATTCTGGTTTCATTTACATTATTTTCAAGTTTACATGAAAGATTTTGTACTAAACTTATTTCCAGTGTTCAATAATTGAAATAATACTTTAGTAAGGTTATTCGTGGGCAAACAGAGAAATGCTCTGAAGATAATCTGCAGAGGCCACTATAAAGTCAGTCCATTCCTTGGCCAGCTCTTCAAAAGAGACTTCCTCCCCCCCATACTCCTGTGGGAGAATGCTGACGGGGAAGTGTTCAGTCAGACTCTGCATGTAGTCATTTCCATGCATATACACCTACAAAAAAATATGAAAAGCATTTACTCAGGTATAAATGCTAGATTACAGAGTGAAAACAGGCAGCAAAGAAACTCAGTGCAAGAGCTGAAGCCACCAGCTCCGTTTGACT
>JAVHNF010037864.1:47588-57676 GCA_034783455.1 Micropsitta finschii
ACTCCTGAATCTGTTAAAATAAAAAAAAAAAAAAAAAAAACAGAACAACCCCCCCCCCCGAAAAACAACCCCAAAATCCCCAAACCATGAAACAAACCAAAAACATCAGTGCCAGAGCCAAGTGTGAAACAGGTTCAAACAATTTTGTCACTCACCAATTCTGTATATTAGAACTTTGCTTCCATGTGGGTCCCTTGATCTCAGGACTCCATGATAGCCAGCAAGTAAGAGACCAAGAATAGAAGATGGTCGTAAATCTGCACTTATTTCTGGGCATTCAATTCTCCACTTCTGGTAATTCTTTAGTAACTAGAAAAAATAAATGTGGATGTCAAATAAGCATCAGGTGTCATATGAACAGTACAGTTGTATTCCTTAACCTTCCCTCTACTTTTGTAGTTTCTCATATAATTTTACATAACACATATACTTTTTCTTCATTGTAAGGCTCTTCAGCTCAGCTGAAGGTCTTAAATTCTTCTGAAGGTGTCTCAAATTATCATCAGGAAATTATTTATAAGGCATTACTGTTGTCAGTAGAATTTACTTACGAATACACTGTGTACTGATCAGAAATTATCTGTATCTTTCATGGAATAGCGCCTATAAATACATATTTAGGTGCAAAAATTAGAAAGCTCATCCCCTGTGCTACAATTCCACCTGATTTAGCAATGAGAAAGTTGATAAAAGCCTCATCCTAAACCATACTGTAGAAAGCAACATTTAACCTTTAGGAAGATTTTACAAGAAGGCTTTTGAATGTATTAAATCAGCTCTAGCCTAGGCTAACTAAATAAACAAAAAAGGTTGGGGTGGAATGGGGGGGAGGAGAGTGGAAGTAGGGAAAGTAAATTAATTTGTGGAATAGAAATTCACTATGATTGCAAGATAGCCCTGAAGAGGTACTCTGATTATCTCACTCTGTTAGTGCTTTACTCTCTACAAAGGGCACTGTTTAAGCAATTACAACCACTTTGTGCCAACCAGACAGCACTGTCAAAATATTTTTTGCCTTGGTCTTTCCAATACAAACACTTAAACCACAGCAAAATACAAAATCACTCAAAAACTACACAAAACTTCTGTATCTTTGTAATTTCTCACTTTTCTTCCAAAATCTCTTGTACCACAACTTAATGAACCTAATTTACAATCACATAAATATTGTAAACATCTCTTTGAAATGCTGCCTGCCAATACTGAGATGAGAATAAATATAATACATTCATTGAATACCCTAAATAATCATATCTTGCCAGTGCAGTTATTTTCATTAGTATTTACATTTTCCAAGTTGGAAAGAACAAGGACTTAAGTTCTGGTCCTTAGAAGACAGTGATCACAGCTTGTGACACACGATCCTTACAGGAGACATAATTTATCTAACTGGCAAGTCCATTAAGGAGTAAAGATATCGTTGGAATACTACTGACACCTTCCCTAATATGGGCAAGTGGTACATCTTTTAGGTACATGACATGGCTAAGCTCCAAACACATTTCCCTTGGACAGAAAGCCACAAAGTGCTAAAGAGTTATCAGATTCTGAAAACCTATTCCAATTACCTGAAACAATTAGAGCTGAAGTAAAGGTTGGCATTAGATAATCTTCCACAGCATCTACAGCTAATTTGGGGACATACTCTATAAACTTTTACTTATGTAAACAATTCCCTTCTCAGCAGCTGGACATACTCAAGTCACACAGCTACTTACATGAGCAATCCTTAAACATATAATGGAATTAAAAAACTAGCAGTGGGTACTTACAGTTTTACTTTATTTTGAAATTTTCTAATTTAACATTGTTTAAACACTAAAATTCATGTGAAATGTTTAATAGATATGGATTGGTTTTGGTTTTGTTCTTTTTTTTTAGTAAACACAGCAAGGAAAAACAAATATTATAACAATCAGTCTGGATATAGAGATCAGCAAACTAATATCAGGAAAAACATTACATTATATACATTAATATACATTACATAGTATAAAAAGTGGCTTATGTACTTAGAATACAAGGAAAACATCTCAATGTATAATTATCTGTGTTTACAGACTGAATAACCTACTTAGCATCTGCTCAGAATCTGAAAATAGATGCACAGTAACTCGATTAATGGGGAAAGCTGGATGAAAAACTCCAGTGTCTGGAGTTAAGCATTAATTAGGATTTTTTTCCTGAGGTTTGCAAGAGACAGTTCCAGGCTTCTGAACATCACAGATGATACATTACTAATTAACCCAAGATTCATGGGCTACAAAACAAAGTGAACTTAGTACTTTACTTAAAAGAAATCAATGTGCTTGTTACAGAAACCAATGCATTTTTATATGTAAATTAACTACTTTTTTATTGATTAATAATTATTTATTCATATTAACAAGGACGCTAGACAGAATTAGGCCTCTACTCTTGTCAGCAGTTGTGCCAATGCACACAACGCTTAGGAAAAGTATGTTTTATATTGGTAATCATTGGAGGAGAAACCAACAGCTCTAAGTTTAGAATATAAACATATATATACACACACATAAACACACATCTTTGTGCGTATGCTTTATATATGTGTATATAGCTACACACAGAACTTAAAATATCTGGTATACGCAGATAAAGAACTTAAAATATTTTTATTGAGACATAGAACTTTACCAACTCCACACACATCACCACTTTGCAGCTAGGAGAAGACGTGTAAGGTGAGACATTTGGTTTAGCACAAAGGGAAGACTTGCTGACTGATTTGTTTCCTGAGCACTCAGCCCAGAGACATCCTTTTTAAGAAATCCCTCTGCACTGATGGACAAAGACCAGCCAAATAACTGATTTAAACTTTGCATTTATATTTGAATGATGTGAAGATCCTCAGAGGTAACGCCTGAGACTCAGCAGTAAGTTTGGCACTATGGAAAACAATCCTTCTTGTACAGCATAGTTATTCTAAGCAACTTATTTGCCGTACAACACGCTAGAAAGTCTTGATTCCTAAAAAAGTCAAATGCAGAGCAAAGACAAAGTACCTTCTTATCAACCAGAACTCTTAAAAGGATTCTAGATATTGAGATAGTTTTGAGTGCCATAAAAATGATGCTGACAAAAGTCTTAAGTGGTATATGAAAACACCTCCTGCCATAGAGTTTCAAAGTTGCATTTTTACTGAATTTAAAGAGTGTCATTCTTTTCCTCAGAGTATAATCTATTTCATGTACAAAAATACAGTATGCCCAAATCACTGAGAATCACACTCATATACAAGAGTTGCATGTAAGACATAATGCAGGGACGTAATAAAATACACTAGGAAAAAAGATGTATGGAGAAAAGATGCTAGTTCTCCAGATTTCACATATTACTACTGAATCCAAGTGACTGTTTTTGATCATAACAGTGAAATCAAACATACACACATAGCTCATACATTAAAAAAGGGATGTATAAAACCATTGCTTTAGTGCAATTAATGGAGACTTGTGGCCCTGCTTCTCAGTTTGCAGAATATACTTAGGTATATCTGCACAAATTAATGAGCAAACAACATGTTCAGCTCACATATGAATTTATATCCAGACTGCAGACTTCTTCAGCATTAGCATCTCATCCATATCTCTAACAGAGATTACAAAGGCACAGAAGATGCTGCAATGATATGACTAACTTCTTCGGAGTGTTAATTTTGGTAGGTAGGTAAGTATTGTCCAGAAATCTCATAGGACAAAAAAAAAAAATTCATTTTTAACTACTGGAGGTTTGTTGTGTTGTTTGATGGTTAGTGTTAGCCTGTCAAAGGACTTTCTACAGATGAATCTCTCTGCCAGTATTTCATGTAGACATACCTAATACTTTTTTAACAATAGCATTCATACACTTGAAATCCTTTTATAGAAGCTATCTGCTTAACTTCACCTCTTTTTCTGGAGCCTGTACTTACGTGGTTTGGGTTGATGCATGTTATTTCCAGCCACTTTCTAAGATAAGGCAGTGGTTCAAACTGAAGAAAAATAATTTTCTTCTAACTTGAGAACAGTCTGTTACTGAATTTAATTTAATAATCATTTGCTTTAAAAAAATACAGACAGTTCTAGCTCAAGTTCTTCAGTTCCAGCTACCTGTTTCAGTAGTGGAATTTCTTCTAGCATGACATGTTTTAAGTACATCCGTACTTGAAAGCAAGTCTGGAATTGCCACTGGAAAAATGTAAAAGATTGCTGTTTGAACAACTAATCATAAAAGATTCAAAAATTGACTGTCTTGACACAGTCTACCAATCATTCTTTCCTGAAGCATTTCCAAATGTCAGTAAACTAAAATCAGATAAATCTATGTCAAACATTAACCAGGGATGCATGAATAAAGTTTGGTCAGTTGGCAGACTCTTGATTCCTACTTACGGCTATGTCTAAGCCCGTATTAAGAAAGATGCTTGAGAACCTTTGGTTATAAGCACTGAGAGGGCCAGAAACTCATTTATCCCCTTAGCCTGCTCTACAAGCACTATGCAGCAGTACACAGGAGCCCAGTGGCCAAAAAGAGACTATCACCCTGAACTACAGACTGAGAGGCAACATCAAACCAAGATGGGAGGGCACAGCCACTGTCTGGACTGATGGCAGGAGGGCCGTGTCTGGGACGGATTATTAACAGAACCTCTGCACGCAGTTAGACTTGGGTTAGATTAATATACATCTTATGACCACCACAGATTTTTGCAAAATAATTCCCTTGGGCCTTAATATACCAATTGCAGATATAACACATTCTCTTAACTCCTCCACCCCCCCAAAAAACCCCAAACCAAAGCAAAACAAAATGGGCTTCTTTTCTTCTTTCCATACTATAAAAGAAGAACCCTAGAAGTCAGTTTCAGCTGGTATGTGGAAGATTATGTGCAGGTAGCTACAGCATTTAGAGACCTGAAATTCTAGATGGGTTTTGAACATCAGAATCTCTTAATTCATAGAAGGGTCAAAACAAGAACTGCAGAAACTTAGCAGCCTGTGGAGACCCAGAAATTCTAAAGAGATTCTAAAAAGATTTCATTTTTTCTGACCAGGTCCCCAGTCCTAGAAGGCTGATTCTCCAGAAGAGTATAGGAAATTTACTGTTTCATAGACTTCATTTCTAAACTTACCCTGGATTCCATCCTCTTGAAGATTAGTCCTACCGATAACACATCTCAGAATTAATCACAAGAAAGTGCAGAAAAGTATGGGCCAAATTCTAAGGCGCTACTGTCCTTTGTATAGCATTATCAGTAACAACCAACTGCAATGCAATTAGGAGTGGGATTTAGAAGTGCATGTTGTCTTCCTTAAGGTCTATTTTTTGGAACCAAGGAATATAGGAAAACAACACACCTTTTGTTGAGAAAGAAAAAACGACACGGTCCTACAAGTATTAATGCACAGCTCTGATAGACACAATGTCATGAACTTCAAGCAAAAAATCCATAAATATCCAAAGGAATCTCAATTGACTTGCTAGTTCTTCTACTGAGGAGATGTTTAAAGCTATGATTCAAATTGCATGAGCCGAGTGAAAAGAACACAAAATATAGTTTTTAAAGCTATTTATGGTTAAGGGCTTAATTCAGTTTCTCACGTTCTTTTTTTTTTTAGCTACCCCGATTCTGCAATATATCCTTATGCAAGCAATTTCTTTCATGGTGACTAAACTCGAAAAATCTACAATACAGAGAAGTCATAAACTAAAAGGTGAGGTCTGTCGGGCAATGCTATGTCATCAACATCACTGAATACCACTGAAACACAGCTTCCAGGTGGCATAAGTAAGTGCTTTTGCCCCGGGGAAGATTTGGAAATACTTTCTGTTCAGAAGGGTTAGTGCTTGTCAGTCTTCCTCTAAAAAAAAAGGAAACAGTAACAATTTGTACCTTTGGATATTAAAAGTAGGCACACTGACTGTACAGCAAAAAGCCGTACAAGCAGCCAGGGAAGTATGAAAACTTACCATAGCCTGAAAGGAGTTCTGCAAATGACTAAACTCCAGGAGAAAAGAGTGGGGTTTACTCATAGCATTACACTGGATCAATTACATATAAGCAGCAAAACTAGTATCATTACTAGTAACAAGTAACTGGAGCCTGGCAAGCATAGTAAGGATGTCCTCTAAGGGTTACCCTTTCCTGATGGGAGTTGTGACCTTACCACACTTACTGTACCCTCACCACACTTACTGTAACCTCTGCCTTATATGACTGTACCCCACTTACCATAACCTTTATGCTGCCTCATCGAGGCTGCACAAAGCCAGCCACAGCACCACACATTTATATGGTGGTACCATGCTGAATGTGACAAGCAATTAGTTACACCCTGGAACTCCCTGCTTGGCCTTGGCTAACCCAAGCAGCGAAGCTCACTAACCCCACTGTCCCCTTAGCAGCCATAACACCCTTCTACTTCTCCATACCCCGGACCCCCCGTCTCCCTGCTGCCTCTCCGTACCCCCGAGACAAAGGCCCCCGGAGGCAGTGGGCTTCGAGGTCCGGTGTGCCTGCGAGTCCCAGCCCCGCCAGCGGGCTGGCGGACGGGACGCCCCCGGGCCTGGGTCGGCGTCCGTGTCCGTGTCCGTGCCCGTGCCTGGCTGGCTGACAACCGCCGTGGGGACTCTGCAAGCGAACGGAGATGCGGCCGCCCCCTCCACACCCTCAGAGGGTGGCGGGACTCCCTCACACAGACCCTCGGGCGGCCACCAGTCCGTTCCCCGCTCCCCTCCTTACCCTCCAGGCCTGGTCCAAGTGGAAGTCTCGGGCGCGCAGAAACCGCACCAGGAAAGAGTCGCTGAGGGGCTGCGACCAGCGCTGGCCGGGCTCTGCCTCCGCCAGCCGCCGCAGCTCGGAGACGGCGCTGAGCACCCGCGGCGAGTGGTCGGGCAAGTCGTTGAGGCGCCCCGAGCTCGGCGGCCCCTGCGACATCCCGCCGCCGGCCGGCTCCGAGGCGACCGCGCTCAGCCCCGCTGGTCCCATCGGCAACCGAGTCGCGGCGGAGCCCGCCGGGGGCGGAGGCAGCCCGTTTGGGCTTAACCCTCAGCACCCTCCCCGGTCTGAGCGAGAAGGGGCGGAGGCAGGTGTGTGTGTGTGTCCCCATCCGGCCCCACTGCGGAGGTCACCTTTTGAGGTGATACTTTGATCTTTGGTTTGGGTTTTGTTTGTTTTTTTCCCCCACTTTTATGGACTTCATCAGTTTTTAGCATTTTATGTCTTAAGAACATTGTTTTTAGCTTGCAGCTCCAAAAAGAAGCTGTGCCTGCAGTAACAGAGATACATCTTCTCTGCGTGGAGAAAGGATGCTGAAACTGAAGTCAGCTTCAGTCCAACTTTGCTGCCCAGCAGTGAGTTCAGTTATCGAAGGTGAAGAGTGCATTGCTGCTATTAGTATTTGTATGATAACCATTTCCTTTGATCAAGTTTCCTTTGCGATCTCTCTGGCCTACTTAAAGCTTAAAACTCTTACTTCATTTAACATACAATGTATAAAGCATACTTAGGCCTAATAAAAGGTTGACAAAACTTTGTTCAAGATTATCTTGCTCTTCTCTGGCTTTCTACATGTACACTTAATATTTTCTTACTTTTATTTTACTTAATACTTTTCAGTTGGTATTTTGGTTCTATCTAGCCATGTCCTGGACTTTTACAAACTGCTGAAATGTCTAACAGTATCCCATTCAGTATTACAGATGTCAAAAAAGATCCGCCTAACTAAAGGAAGATAGGTGAAGAGTGGGAGGAGAATGAATAATCTTACCAAAGAAAGAGATTAAAGCAGGAACTTAAGGGACTGACTGAACAGGAAATGCAAGCTTACAGGGACAAAGTGTTGCAGTAAAGGACAAGAACTGGGAAACCAGTGGGTGTAGCAGTCAAGGGTAGGAAGAGGTGGATATTAGGGAGGTGTGAGGAAGTATAGACCTGCCCTAGATCAAGAAGAAAAAGCAAGATGGAAATGTAAGAAGACCCAAAAGAGAACAGAATGTAGAGACAGCGGCAAACAGCAAGTTATGCTAAACCTTTCTGGACAGAGTTTCAGTGGGAAAAAATGGCATGCAAACATGTAACTCAGCCACAGGTGGCAGGACAAACACAAAGGGGTATCACAGCAAGGTCATACAGTGCTTTTAAACACCTCTTCCTAACTTTTGAGCACTTAGTTTTGCCATCTCAGTATTCTAACAACTTAGGGTTTTGTCTGTGAAAATCAAAAGGGTGAGAAAATACAGATACTTTTTATTTCACCTTTCAGCTGAGCAACTCACAGCTTTTAAACAGCTTTTCTACAAAATTCAGACTGTGATTTTGGCTTCATATTTGACCAAAATTAGTTTTACTGGTCGTTTCAGTGATTTTTCTCAAGACTGAGTTACAAAAATATATGTAAAGTTTCTATTAAAAATTCTGTGAGTGATACTATAGTTGTAATACTAAGAAGAGCTCCTATCTCTGACAGTGAAGATGTGATATCATCGAGGCTTTGTACAGAGGAGCCAACATATTGAATACTTGAGCCTTTACCAGAGCAGTTAAGACCTGTTGCAAGATGAGGCTTGTAGGTGAAGCTTTTGTTTTGTTTAATTACAGCTGGAAAAGAGCTCAAGTGCCTGAAAGCTCTGTTTAAATAAAACATTCCTGTATGCAAACTTTGTTTTGTTTGTGTCCTTGCACCATGATGATTATTTTGCTGCAAAGAAGAGTAGAAATTGTGGCAGTCTCTCTTAGATGTTCCCTTTTGGTGTATTCTGGTGACAAACAGACTTCTTCCAGATAGCTGGAATTTGGCCTCCTTCAGCAGAAGTTTTACATCTGTGTAAAACCCACATCATACTTCAACAGGTCTTCTGTGGAAAGTGTTCAAGAGTTGTGTAAGCAACTATCTTTGTCTACACTAGATTCTACAGTCTAGACTGACTGTAAAATATACATGTGCCTGTGCTCCTTTCTTTTACAGGATACTATCAAAATCAGAGAAGTTTTCTGAGTTTCAACCCTACAGTAGTAGTTGTATGTTCTTTCTCTGAAGGATATAGATAAATAGAAGGACCTTGTATTTCACACACACATTTAAGCTAGCTAGGATCAAGATTAAGAGTTAAACTTTCACAGGTGTTGAACTTAATTTCAGTCACTGAGGGCAGCGGGTAGCCAGCATCTCTATAAAGGAAATTCTAGTTAACTTGCTTAAGCTTGTGCAGAGAAGGCCATCGTGGAATGTTTAATGTTCAGGTCTTTAATTGTTTCTAAGAATTCACATATTTAAAAGTGTTAATGCAGAGGTTGGGAAACCAAGGCAATAATGGGGAGACTTATTTTATAGGGTGCCAGATAGCATGCTCTTTCCTCCTGCCTTTCTCCTCAAAGTATACACCAGCTAAACCAAAATAACCCTACTTACAGAAAACCAACCAACCAAAAAAGCCAAAACCAACCCAAAATGTTCAAGTATTTAATTCTTTAAGATTATCACATACTCCTGGGTGGGCAGGCATTTGGGAAGAATCATGTTACCATTTATTAAATAGAGACAAATGCAATTAAAAAAAAATATTATTTCTCACTGTATTATTTATGTACATGTAACCCCCCCAAAAAAAAACCAAAAAAACCAAACAAAACAACAAACAGTACTGTACAAGGAAATTCCTGTACAAATGCAAGCTTCCAGTGAAGTCCAGAGCAGGCATTCAAATCAGTAGGTCTCCCAGTTTGTCATGGAAGTCTGCTCTCGTAAAGTACTTTGGAATATTACTCTAAAAAAGAGATATCTTTCAAGTTAAGCAGAATCGAATTGAGAACCCATTCCTTTATGTGATGACTGATCATTTTGTACAGAAAAAAAAGATTGTATAATAGAATCACAGAATCATAGAATAGTTAGGGTCGGAAAGGACCTTAAGATCATTTAGTTCCAATCACCCTGCCATGGGCAGGGACAACTCACACTAAACCATGTCACCCAAGGCTTTGTCCAACCTGGCCTTGAACACTACCAGGGATGGAGCATTCACAACTTCCCTGGGCAACGCATTCCAGTGCCTCACCACCCTCACAGTAAAGAATTTCTTCCTTA
>JAVHNF010037884.1:0-10514 GCA_034783455.1 Micropsitta finschii
CCGATCTAGAAGATTGAACCGGTAGGGATAGATATATACTAGACTTAAAAGAACAGGTTCCATTATGTTGAAATAGTGGCTTTATATTTGGTTTATAAACTTGTAGTTTATGAACTCACAGATTTCTAATCCCTTTGATTAAAAGTGTGTACAGTAGGATTACTCTTTCTTGGCAGGTGACTGTGTATAAAGTGCCTGGCTAACAGATTTAAGGTGGATTGGGAAATCCTCAACAGCTGGGAGACAGGAATGATCCTTTGGGTAGGAAGCTTAATGCCATGTAAGGAAAGAACAGGTGTGTCCAGACCTGGAATTTATATCTATTTCTAGGAAAGTTAAGCTTCATAAGGGGAGAGTTTACTTTTCTCTGTAGGGGATGCCATGTGTGCTGTCTGCCTGCAATCTTCCTGTTGGTGATAGCCATTGTTACAGAAGCTGCTGATTCACAAGCTGTCTTCATTTGAGAAATGAAGTTGTATGTATTTAAATCTTCTTTTACAGCAACTTTTAAGAACACTTCAAGAGACCTAGAGTACAGATTGATGCAAAGAAGGGGAAAGGAATTAGAATGTATGGACTGCATGAGTAGCCTTTTTTAAATTCATAGATCTTGTGATTACTAGTTACTGCTACTAGTGAGATTTTATACTAGTCTTGTGATTACTAGTTACTGCTACTAGTGGGATTTTCCTTGCAAAACCTCAGTACAAAGTGAAATACGGGTATGTTGTTTGGCATTCTTGAAGATCAAGTAATTTGAGTATCTTCATTCTTAGCTTGATGGGAAATCAGTCACTTAACAACTTTTTAAGATGGTTGTGAAAATACAGTATCCCACTCACTGTGCAAATACTTTACTATTTTTACCTGTGACTTAAAACTTGCAATTTTCTCACTTGTTCATATTTGTGGTTTGGGTTGGGTTTTTTCCTCATTTTTATGCTTTGTATACACTGGCATGCTAAAGCTGCCAGAACATATTAGAAAAAGGCTATGGTTTCATTTCTTGAAGTAAAATTAATAAACACTAGGTGGCAAGCTATGTGTTGCCCTTACACATATAGTAAAAGAGCTACAGAAATACATTAAACCCTGGGAGAACCCAGTACTGTTAAAAGAAAAAAAAAAAAAAAGGCCCAGTGTGAATGTCACAGAGGAAAAGTTTTACTAATTGTTTTATTCCTTTTGCTGTTTCCTCTTCAGTGTGATCACACTGTCATGGTCTCTGTTCTACAGCTTTCATTCCATATCCTGAACTGTTTTCCCCCACCTGGAATCTGGGCAACTATGTGGTTGCACTTTATCCTTTCAAACATCTCCTGGTGTTCGGCTTTTGACTGGCTTTCCAGCCCTGACCTTTGCTCTGTGACTCTTGCCATCTTCCATGCCTTTATTCTGTGTAGTTAATTAACTTCATTAACTTAGTTAACATTAACTAAGTTAGTTTCAGCATCTGAATGGCTGTGTAACTTGGCAAACAGTCTAGAGGTGTTGATTTAGATTCTTCCCAGCTACATGAGGGATTAAATTATAGGTCCCCTAGATTTCTGTTATGGTTAGTGAGAAAGAGAAAGAGAGAAGGACACCTAACTAAAGGATGGCTTGGACTACATAAAAGGGGACTTATATTCTCTATTTGCTTCTCTCTCTTTGCCCCTCTGCCTGATGCTCTGGAAGACAGCACAATTAATTGTTTGTAAGTTGTTTGCCCAAAGCTATGGGCAAAATGTTCTTTACACCAATGCTTGTATATTTAGCAGTTTGCACTGATACCCTTTAGAGTAAGGCATTTGTTGGTTCTCAGCATTTGGTGTCTTCATGTCTGGCTTGCTTTCAACTATTTTTAAGCCAAGGGATCCTAAAAAATAAAAATTAAAAAAAAAAATAAAAAGAGGATAAAAAACCCCAACCCTGTGGTGATGTAGTGAATTCAATTAATTGTATTCATTCAATTCAATATAGTAAATAAGCTTTTCAAGTAAGTAACTCTTGGGAGATCACAACTTGAAAATCACTTGATTTAGATCATGTATATTCTGAAACTGTCTTGGTCTCTGAGTTTTGTGATGTTATGAGCACAAATGATAGTGCACCTATACCAGTCTTCTTTTTATATTTTCTTTTTTTGCCTCCTGATAGGCAGTCCTTCAATTTGCTTTCCTCCAGAGAATCCAACAAAGGAAAAAGCAAAGGCTTATAACAGTAATGAACCCAAGATACCAGCAGAGCATCAACCAAACCTTTATACACCGTTAAAAGGTAAGAACTTCATCAAAACTGATAGTTTTATCAGTATCTTTTCCCTGATGTAACAAGTGATTGCTTAAATGCACTAAAATGGCATACCTTCAGTTCTGTTACTGAAAGGGGGAGTTGTTGAGTTTAAATCTGAATGGATGAAGGTGTTTAAAAATAAAACCAAACCAAACAAACAAAGAAAACGGCCAAAAAAACCAAAGTCAGGGTGTACTCCTGCTCATGAGTCAAATTAAAACTGATTGTATTATGACAGTGATCTGCTTGGGTGTAAAATCTTAAAGTTCAAGAAAGCACAGTTTTAAACTTAGATAAATATATAGCTGTCTGTTCTTTCAAAACCAAGATAAAAAGATGGGTAATATCATACCTCCTTCAAAAACTGTTACGAGAGTGGATCTTTAATTGCCTTGGGCAAAGCAAATATGTTCTTTTTTAAAAAAGATTAGTTACTTCTGACTTTAGCAGAGAGAAACAGGGTATACCAAGTGATTTCAAAGTGAGAGAGTACTTCTGTTCACTGCTCAAGAGACTTTACTCTGTGTTTCACAGAATCAATAGGGAAATACAGTGAAGAAGAAAAGAAGGGATACTTTTTAGCCCAGCAGAAAGTGGTTATGTTACTACAGGTGATTTGAATACCGCCTGTATATGTATGCTATGTAAAGGTTATATAGGAGAGCTGGTACCTGGTCAGAGTGAGGTAATGGCTTGCATTGATTTGATCAGTAACAGTCCTAATCACACAGTGCTTATGGGAGAGCACTGAAAGCAATTGTGAGTGCAGACTGACAAAACGCAGACATGAACCCAGGTAGCTGAGCACAAGAAGACATCTATGTCAGCCTGCTGTTTCCCAGTAGCACACACAGGCATTTTGCTCAGACAGCTAAGAACATGCCCATATTTGTTGGAATTTCCCCAGGTCTGAAAGCAGTGTTGTTAAGGTGGTAGCTGTATACTGTTTATTTTTGGTTTTCTCTCCTGCTGAATAGTTTTGGTTTCAGAAGTGGCAAATCTAATGCCCTCCATTAGCAATAATTAAAGCTGCTAATTTCCCAACCTTTGCAATTATAGCATCATTACTTTTTTGAAGAAAAAACAAGGATAATTTTGTGTCATATAGGGAAAAGCAGGATGAAGGGCCAAATTAAGCCTTTCCTCTTAGACAGTAGTAGTTTTCTCCATCTACAGAGGGTTGCAAGAGTTGTCATCATGCAGGCTTGGTTTGGCAGCATAGTGTATACTTCTTCCCTAATAACCTTTGAAGATTTCATAGAAAGATCTAAAAGCATGTGTGGCTTGTCTGTCTTACTCTGACCTGCTGTGTGACAACCACGTTCTTTCATTTGTACTTTGTTTTCAGAAAGAAAGGCTGATGTCCTTGAGAAGAAACAAGAGCGCTGCTCAACAATATCAGCAAGTAAGTTGAGAAGTCTTCCTCTGTAATTAAGTGAAAAGTACAGAATTCTTTTCCTTTCTCTGCTTATGGTTTTTCCCATGCCCTGGGGGACACTGTCTGGGAAGGTAAAGAGGGACCCACGAGGCAGATCCAAATGGAAGCTGGAGAAGGCAGCACATTCCAGAGCCAGAGCCCTCCTATGAGATTATTCAACTTGCTGACCACAGAAAATGACACACTTTTCTTTCTTTTTTTTCTTTCTTTTTGTCTGAATGCTTGTTTCTATCCTGAACAAATACAGTAAACAAAGTCTTGTAAACTAGAATTCAATGTGGAGAACCTGGGGGGGCTGTTAGGGCTTTGTTTTTTGAAAACCACAGTGCCTTCCAGAAGAGCAGCTCATCCCGTGGTAGCTGCATATGTGTGAAGTGTCTTTGAAATATGGATTGTTGGAGGGAGTTCTTGCTTGTCTGGTGCTTTTTCTTTCCTGTGCCAGAGGTGATAGGTGCTGCAGGAGTGACCAGTTGTGTGTTGGGTGAAGAACTTTGGGAAATCACTTGAAACTCTGACAGTTCTAACATATCTGCAGATGTTAGGCAAGACAAATAATTTGCTTGGCCCTCGTGCAAATTGGGTTGTAAATAAGGCAAGATCCTTTGGTAGGCTAGGATCTGGTTTTAGACTTTATTGAAACATTTTTTCTTTTTTTTTCTTTTGAATCACAGCTGCCTCCTAAATATGAAACATAGTCCCTGCAAACATTGCATTGTGAAATATTACAGAATTGAGGTGATTTTGATCTGTTAACCATTAGAAGACTTCTATGTTTAGCCAGTTATAAGCTCCGTGTCTATGCCTGGTCAGGGTATGGGGTTTAAATTACAGAGTAGCATAGCTCATTAAGCCAGTTAAGCTCAAGCTTAAACCAGAGCTGCTTTTACCACTTTCTGCAATTACATTCATACAGAAACAAGGTTATTTATTTTAGTATTCTTGAAGAAACTACTGCGTGTGTGTGTGTTCCATTTATTCTCAATAGTAATGACAGTATCCTTATTTGGTTATATATTATTCAAGAGCCTTCAGCTTTGAACCAGTTGCTGTATTTCATAAGAAGACAGAAATTCTTGTGACTTTTTAATTAACTGAGTAAATGAAGGCAACATGCTGACCAGTAACTGCATATATTCATACTGGTCTCCTGGGAAAGTTGTTCATAACATTCTTTTATGGATAATATCTCATGTACTTTGCTGTCTGAGCCTATTTAAATGAATAGCCAAAAGTATATTTTGAAGTTGAAAGCTTGCATTTTGCTTTAAAACCACAATTCATTCTAAGACACTGACTGCTGATAATGCAGGCCTCTGAGCCGAGCAGGAGGGGAGGGTATATGAGACTATGCATATAACATGTTGCTTTGCTTTTGCTACTTATATCTTGTGTTATGTTGTTTTTCCAAATATGTATTAATTGAGTTTCCATTTTTCCGTTCCTCTAGTTATTGAGCGAAATCAGGAAACCTGGGACATGAGATCCTTATGCAGAAAATGGCAGGTTACTAAACCTCTGCCATTTTGTCTCTTGTACTTGAAATGCCCATGTCTTTATTTGCATAACTTTTCAAGAGTTAAAAATCTTCGGGGGTGACTTGTGATAGGTTGGGTACTTGTGCTTTTATGAAAGTTTGTCAAGATGGCTTAAGAACTGACATTTGGCAAGTTGCATAGATGGAGAGTTGGTATGCCAGTTGAATGGGTCTTCTCAGGCTAATAATGGTGGTGAACATTTCATTTTCCTTGTACAAGACTAGCCTTGCTTAAGTACAGAAAGGTAAAAGATGCAGAAAAGAACAAAAAGCCCCATACTTGATACAGCCCTATCTGGGATGAGGTCACAGCCTCACCTTTGCTCCTGCTTACCAGGGCTGTGTTTGCTTCAACAAAGTGCTATGTAAGGGTGCTTTGTTAACTCTCCTGTAAGCCTCATGGAATTTTGTATGTAAAGCGTAAATAAGAACAGCTTTTTGTTGAAAATAATGCAGTTTAATGATTTCAACTCCATGCTGAATTTTGCACTGGAATGTTGGTTATGATTGTTGTCTTAGTGTTTTTCTCATGTTCTTTTCTTAATCTCTTAACAGGCAGAAGCAGATTTCGAGATCAGTCCAGTATAGGGAAGCATTCACTGCCTTCAACCAAAAGTAAGACTTTTGTTTCACTTCTCTTTCATGCTTATGTTACGTTTAACCATTTTCATGCCTGTCCAAGTGCTTTAATTCCTTGTAGCTGATGTTAAACTGAGGGTCTTTGCCAGAGCAGATGACTTGCTTGCTAGGGCATGTGTTTTCAGCATGAAGGAAAGGTGTTCTATAATAGGTAACACTTCCATCTGAATTTAAGGTCTTCCATCTGTAGTGTTTACAAGATTTGTTGCAAGATTACAACTGAGATAGGCCTAGTGGTGTTCTTATTTAACAGTTGTGTTGCTGTCCTGATAGAAGTTAGGATTTAAAAAGGTAGCATAAAGTATACACTTCTTTTTTGTTTCTGAAGAGGTTAGTATACTTCATCACCAAGTGAAGGAGAGGAGAAATAACAACACAGAAACAATTCTGTTGTTGCCAGGTTTTGTATAGTTTTTTTTCTGCAGAGCCTAAATGTAGGAAAAATATTGGCCTTTTTCAGAACTGTTTTAAGCTCTTAGTTTGGATTTGATTAAATAGAACAAAGTATTGATAAACTTTCAAAAGAGCTCCTTTTCAGAAGAATGTCTGATTTCTCAGTCTGGAAATGTGCTAATAAAAATGTCCCTTTTTAATGTTGTCACTTCTAAGTTGCTAAAGAAGTTCTTTTTTTTTTTTAAGTAGAACATCTTTATGCTTTCAATTGCTGTACTGGTGGCTTGCAAGTGGAATGACGAGTTCACTGAGTTCTACTATTCCCTCTTACTTTCATGTCACTTGTTGACTTTTGTTTTACTTTGAAAACATTTTCTTCCTGTTTGCTCCTCCTTTCTCTAGGTGATCCTGCATCTCAGAGTGGATTTCACAAGAGCTGGACTTTGTTACTGATTCTGTTAATTTGTGTCCCATTGCTTTATGTCCTGTGGAGTGGAATGCCAGGTCTTCTACATACAACTTTGTCACATAGAGATACTGAAATTCTGCAAGCATTTCGAGCCCAGATGAATAAACTAAAAAATACTTACCAAAGTCAGGACCCCAGCCTGTGGAAAAGGACCCATGTGTTCCTTGAGAAACATCTTAATGCTTCCCATCTGCATTTGGAGCCAGCCATCTTACTGTTCACAGCTGGCCAAGAAGCTGAGAAAGCACTGAGATGCCTAAGTAATGAGATTGCCAATGCTTTTGCCTTCTCCCAGAATGCTACTACAATCAAAATTAATGGGGCAGACAAAGCCGTATTGGATAGTGACATTGTCAAACTGGAGGTAGATAAAGAACTCAGCTCTGGGTTCAGTGAAGGCAAGAAAGTAGCAGTGGTGCATCGTTTTGAGTTACTGCCTGCAGGTTCCACCTTAATCTTTTACAAGTACTGTGACCATGAAAATGCAGCATTTAAAGATGTGGCTCTTCTGCTGACAGTTCTCCTGGATGAACAGTCACTGGGAAAGAGCTTAACCTTGCAAGAAGTTGAGGAGAAAGTCCGGGATTTCCTCTGGGCAAAGTTTACCAGTTCGGATGTTCCTAGTTCTTACAATAGCATGGACACAGATAAGCTGAGTGGACTGTGGAGCCGTATATCTCATCTTGTGTTGCCTATTTGGCCTGAAAAAGGCCTTCCTGTGGAGGGGTGCACGTAGAAGTTGTTGGAGAGGACTCGGAAAAGGATGAACACACGAAATGTATGTTGCAATGGCTGAACAGGGAGGAACATACTGTGGCTGTTGAGCTTGGGCCGCATACATTCTTTTCTGTGCAGAGAAATTCTACCAACTGGCAGGCTTCTAACTGGGACTTCTATAAATCAGCTGCAGAATGTAAGCAAAGAACTTGCTGGTTTTTTTGGTAAGTTGTGTTCAGTGACTTACTCAGGCTTGGTGCCCTTGAACAGGAAGTAAGTAATGCAGAACCACCCATCTCCTGAAGCTCTCTTGGCGCACTACTGGCTTTGCTATGAGGTTTCTTTTCTGGCAGTGCATAAAGCTTGTATTGCATTTGACAAGGTAAGAGGATGCAAAAACATCACCTTCAACTGCCAGAATTGCTTACTTTTCTTCTAACACAAGAAAAAACCAGAAACTGAAATTTATGATAGTGTTGTGAGTCTAAGCACCAGCTTTTTCTTTATCCATCTGATTGCAACGTAATGTCAGCTGTCTCTGGCAACTTCCTGAAATGGTAAAATTTCTTGAAACATTTGTGACTTACAGAGAACCTTTCATCAAGCATTTCTTCCTTAAATAAGCCTCCCCCAAACAGTTCTGGAGAGTGAGAAAAGCTGAAGTACAAGGATTGCTTAACCTTAGTAGTACTGATGTCAATTAAATAATCCCTTAGCATCTCTCTGCCTCTCTGCTTCCAGGAATTCTCTGCTCTTTGTCAAAGTTCTGCAAGTCTTAAAATTTGGGGGGAAATGATAAAATGTCATTCATGTGTGTTTAATATCTCCTTTCAAACAAAAGTTTAGGAAGACATAGATTATTTCTCATTTTAATGAGATAATTATTTTTGCATCAAGAGAATTTGTTTATTTGTGATACCTGGTACCTTAAAAAAATAACCTTTCTTCATGTGTCTGTGCATAACCTGCTGCTTGCTCTATAAGCTTCTAGTGAAGAACAGATTTGCAATGCATGTTTTTAAAATACATTATTTTTAGCGTGCCATGTGCCAAGAATTTCTCTCAACAGACTAAAAACTTGGTATTTGTTTCTATTGTAAGTATTTGGGGGGGGTGGGGGGGAGGGGAGAGAGAATTGCAGCACTTCCATTTCATTGCTGTTACTGTATGCTCTTAAACTATTGGTCTGCGTGCATTTGGTTTTATTGCGTATGAAGGAAAGTGTGAAGACTGCTCTAAAATTAATAGGATATTTTCCTTTAACAGCTGGGAGATTAGTGGCTCCTGGACCCATCCTTTATTCACAAGCCCCTTGAGTTGTCCTGCTGCAAAAAGTCTTTCTTAAACAGGAAAACCTCTTGAGGTGATGGAGCTTCTGGGTTCTTTGTGCAAGGAAAGGTTTGGGGTGTGAAGTGGACTGAACAAAAATCACTGTAAACATAAAAGAACACAGTTTGAGAGAGACAGAGGTAGTCTCTTAAACCAGAGTGGATTTATTGTAGCCACTGAGAGCCAACAATGGGTAGTGCTTCTTATTTTAATGGGAAGAAATAGAAACGGTAAAAAGACATGGAAGTGCTGCTGTTCTGGATGTTTAAGAATAGCTCAGGAAGGAAAAGATGGCATTTACATTTTGGACATTTCACTGGACAAATGTTTTGTTGGGCTTTGTTTTTAAATAAAACAACTGTGACTTATTTTCAAATGTGTCCTGATAGAGTATTTGTATATTATGTAAATTAGTTTAGCAGTCATTGAAAATAAATATACTTGTTTGTTTCATAAGCTATTTTCAGGTTTGTCTATTCAATTGTAAGTGGTCAGACTGTGTTTTATGTGTGACTTTTTACATCTTTTGAATGTTTAAAATTGTTCCTTTTACCTTGGATCAAACACAGATGCCTAAAATATCTTTGCAACCTTTTGCAAAATTAAGAACTTCTAAGAAACTTGAGTGCAGTGGTAGAATGCAGATGCATGTATTTAATCGGTATCAGGGCTTTTCTCTAACAAGGATCATTTAAGGAAGTTGTAATAGCTCTGAATGGTCTTTTACTTGGTGTTCTTGTACTAATTCCTCAGTTCTGATTTCAGCTGGAACTAATGATAAGATATGGTTCACTTGTTTCATTAGTCTGATACCAGAGTCAGCTGCTGACAAAAGGGATGACATCATTCTTGTTCCACTCCTAGCTGCATGTTCTGTACCTCTGCTGTTGCAAGCTGGTGCACTGTGAACTGACTGGAGAGACAGCCTTACTAAAAACTGGCTTAGAAAAAAAGTATATAATGAGCAGAATTGGCAACCACAAAAAAAGACTAAGTTGTGACACAAAGGCAGGAGATTCTATGTTCTCATACAAATAAAACATGTAATCTGGGTTATTTTCAGTTTCTAAAACTGCTCCTACCCCCTAATTATGAGGTATTAAAGAACTATGTTCCTCAGTTTCAAGACAAAATAGGAAGGTGCCTGGAAACTTAAGACTTAATGTTCTACTTAATATTGTGCCAGACAAAGGAGAATCACTTTTTCTGAGGTGTATATCCAAATACATGGTGTGCTGCTGCTAATTCTGGAAGAATAAAAGCAAGATGGTATATCCAGTGGCCCCTTCTGAAGGAGAGGAAAGGCTCAGGATTAGATTGTCACTGCTCTTGTAGTGGTAGGTTGGTTTTGTAGTTGTTAGTGGCTTTGTCCTTAAAAGGCTTACATTAACTATCTACAGGTACTTTAATGCAGATCTCATTAACTCCTCCTCAGCCAGAGATGAGAAGTCTGTCTGTTGCTTGTAAGTAGCTGATCACTACCCTCCTTGTGCAATTGTTTCATTGCCTGCAGCAAACATAGCCATTTGATGTTTTCCAAACTGTAAAATTATAATTTTTGGCTTCTGCTAGAGAAATCTCACTTCTGAAGTTGAACTGTCCCTAACTGTCCGCAGATAAGCAAATTAAATTGTCTCTGATGGAAAAAATGGGTTAGAAATGGCCAAAAATGGCTTAAAAAGGGTAAGAGGTTGTCAAAACCAGATTAGAAAAGGCCAGAA
>JAVHNF010037891.1:2097-15453 GCA_034783455.1 Micropsitta finschii
TTCATCCCTTCAGGAAATGAGATTCAGGGACACTTAGCTCCCACTCAGGAGGTCTCCCAGAGGTGCCCATCCACACAGCACATCCATGTGGGGAGCATACGGAGTCCTGTGGTCCCCCATGGAAAAAGCTCAGGGTGACCAACAGGGCTTCATTAACTTCGGATGAAATAGTAAATTACGGTCAAAATGAGTAGGGTTTGAATTTAGGTTAGCAGCCCAAGTTTAACCCAAAGGCTTTAATTTAAGCAATTAACCTAAATTACAGCCTTGGCTTTACTGATAATTAAGCTGAGATTAGGTAGCACAGGTGAACCAACGCAGGTTAGTAAGACACGCTCTTCTTTTACAAATGGATGTATTTTTGAAAACAAAACACACAGAGGCACTTCCAAAACCACCAGCCTTGTCTGAGAAAGGGCATCATCCATCATCAGATGAAGGTGGATGCTGGAGAGGAGCAGCAGTGCAGAGAGATGGGGAGGAGGTGAGGAAGAGCTGTTGGAAGCATCCTCTCTCCAGCGTCTGAGTGCAGAAAATGGTTCAGATTTTTCATTCAAGGGGCTGGAGCTGCCTTTATTGCCCTCACAGAGACAGAACTCACTTTCCTAATCTCAAAGGAGAGGTATTACCTTGGTATCAGCACGACGCCAGGACCAAACTCAGCCAAGACTTTACTCGCAGGTTTACAGCATGGTGTAAAAGGACCTCCTGCCTCTTGGTCTGGGGCTTGCACCTGCTGCTGCGTGCCCTCTTTGCTGATTCTGGTAGGAAAATATGAGGAGGAGAAGGGAAGGAAAAGGACCCGGAGCCTGCTCAACCTTTCAGAGGTCCTCTGCTTCGTCAGGGGGGTTCTCACACGAGGGGGACCTGCCCAAACACAGCTGCCTTTGTTTGATTAAGAGGAAGAACTACAGAGCAGCTTGAGTGAGCACAAGCATTATCCTTTGATGGAGGAGAAAGTCTGTATCAAAGCAAGCTATCTGCACCAGAGCAGCAAATTCATTACATGCCTGGAGCTGCAGGGTGCATGGGAGACACTCCCCCAGGAGCTACCTGGAAACCCTGTGTTTCATCAACAGAGCAGGGTGGGGGCCCCCCTTTGCCATCATCCCATACCCCAAACCTGTAGCTACAGCTCCTTGTGCTCACAGTTCTGCCTTTTGTAATTACCTCTCAAATTCCTTCCAGATGAGTGACAACCGCATCACCTCCACCCTAGTGCAAATGTGAAATGGAAAGAAATTAATTTCTTTTTACTTGGTTGGAGGACCTGTCTTATTACTATTATTAACAATGGACTCCAAAGCAGTTGGTGTATTCTTTAGCCAAAAAAGACAAGTTTCATATGTAAAAGGAGCCTGAGGGGAGAAAGGAAAGTACTGACGCATCACGCTGTTAGTAACCAAGGGTGGGTTTCAGCCTGGCCAGCTCTGCACACCCTGACTCAGCTATCTGGTCTACCCACGTAATGCTGGTGAAAGTGGAAAACCATTTTCAGGAGCCTCTCCATCCTCTGCTATAGGATGGGAGAATCTGTGGTTTGGTGGTGACCTCCGTGGAGTACACAAGAGTATGGAACAGCTTTCAGTCAAAAGAGTTAAGTGAGATGGGTAGCACCTGAGAGAGCAACTCCCAAAGGAGCCACATGCATTTGAGAAGCCTGGCAACTTGCATCTGCCTTTGAATATCTTGCTATTGCAGACTTGCATTGCTATGAGCCAAGCACACCTGAATCAATCTCAGCATTCAAGTCATGAAATCTGCTGACTGGTGGGCAAAACCCTAAGGCTGAGCAGTAATCTGCTGCCTTTTGGATGCAGACCTGTTGGTTGCAATCCATTCATTCCCAGTTCCCATGGATGCAAACATGCAGGCAGCCAGACTCAACGAGACAGCCCTGCTGGGCAAAAAATTGCAGGATTAAACCCTTCCTTACAATAAAAGCTCAGTCTTGTAATAGACATGAAAATAAACTGGCAATTGCTATTTATTCCTCCTTCATTTAAAACTCCATTGCAAATGCAATCCACCTGAAAGAAAGCAGCTGGAGAAACAGCAGGGGAACAAAGTGATGAAATTCCAATTTCTGGAAGTTTCCTTTACCCTGCTACTTAGCAAGATAGGGGCAGGTCAAAGCCCAACACCCCTCCACCATGGCAATTCCTCAATACCATGTTATTCCTGCGCTGCAGCCCGCAGACAGCACGAGAGGAAGCTGTTGGGGGGAGATGCATTCACCTTCTCATATAAAGTAAATGATGAATCATCTTTTCCTGAACAACCTGAAGCACAAAGAGGGCCAGAAGCACTTGCTGGCCCTCAAAATGCATTATTTCTCACATTTTTCTACATGACTTGTTACTCCAGGTGCTTACCATGTGAAATGCAAAGAGCTGCGTTGAGAAAGATCCAGGATGTCTCACTGTGTGCCAAGCACTGCAGATCCAGGCAGAGGGAATCCTGTGGAGCACTTTCCTAGGGGATTCCAGCAGGCAGGATCACACTTTCAGATGTGCAGTGCTGAGAGAGTTTGCTAAATGCCTGGGAAACTACACTGTGTTTATAAACTGTGACTTGGGAACAGCCCCGGAGCACCCCATTTCCATAGAGCCAGTGGATTCAAAGCAGTTCCCATTCCCACAATCTATCCTCCTGCTTTTTCTTTTGTTTTGTTGTTTGCATCCTGCTAAAATACCAAGGTCCAAGTCTTCAAAACTGAGGTATTGACACAATCGTCTGTGATTGATAGAGCTCAATGGCAGCGGTCAAAGTCCACACATGAACAAAAGACCTCGACAGAACCGTTCCTTTCACTCCTGTATTTCTTTTTAGTGTATTTCTATTCGGAAGAAGAAGAAGTCTGCAGAAGCAGGATTTTCAGGAGAGATCAGCTCAGGGAGCTGAGCCTTTATAGGGACAGAAGAAAAGCTATTTCTGCAGGTACATTGTGGTGGATGGAGGGGACCATGCAGCACACAGCCCAAACCCCAGCGGAGAACAATTTACTGCAGGGCTTGCTGTAAAACACTGCTCTGCCAGACAGAGATCCCGTTCCTAAACCCCAAGGGACTGCAACTTCTCACAGCCCTGCTTAGGAACAGAGAAGGGGCAAAAGCAATCCTGAGGGATGAAGTTTTCAAATGAGAGAGGTGTTGAGTGACAGGCATTTTGAACGGTGTTTTCCTCCCTGCGCCCAATGTGACTCATTGCAGCTTTCCAATGCTTTGATATGGCGAAGAGCCTGGCTGTCTACAAAGGCGGCAGAAGGCGACAGTTATTCCCAAACAATACCACTGTTGCTCAGAACCTGGCCATATTATTTCAGAAGGGCGTGTGTGCGGAGTGAGTTCATTCTCCAGAATGCTGTTGGACATGCCAAGCTTAATTAATCAGAAAGATGATCCACCTCATCAAACCCATCCCAGTCCCATACATGCATAAAAGGGCTCTCCCGAGCCCGTGGAGAGCACAGGTTCATCTTTCTCCTTTCCCTCCTACTCCTTGCTCCAGGCCAGCACCTTTGCTCCTTTATTCTTGCTGTAGCATCCATCCCAATCCAAAAGCCAGCAATGTCTCGCCAGTCCACCGTGAGGATTCAGAGGGGAAGAAGTGGCTTCAGCGCTGCTTCAGCCGTCATCCCAAATACTACCCGCACCAGCTT
Organism: Micropsitta finschii; assembly: GCA_034783455.1. NCBI lineage: Eukaryota > Metazoa > Chordata > Aves > Psittaciformes > Psittacidae > Micropsitta > Micropsitta finschii. Next base: position 5,759 of record JAVHNF010037891.1, read on the forward strand.
CAGTTCGTGCTCTGTCACCCGGCTTGGAAGCTGCAATGCTGGCAGCGGGTTTTCTAGGGTTGGTGGTGGCTTTGGAAGCAAAAGCCTCTACAATGTCGGTGGATGCAAGAGGATCTCTGTGGCTGGAAGGGGTGGTAGCTTCTATGGATCTGCAGGTTTTGGTGGTGGTAGTGTGTACGGTGGTGGCTTTGGCATGCCAGGCTATGGATATGGTGCATTTGGTGGTGGCATGGGTGGCCCTGGGGGCATCCACGAAGTCTCCGTCAACCAGAGCCTTCTGAAACCTCTCAACCTGGAGATTGATCCCAACATCCAAAGGATCCGAAAGGAGGAGAAGGAACAAATCAAAACCCTCAACAATAAATTTGCCTCCTTCATTGACAAGGTGAGACATGAGCTTCCCTAAATATCTTGTCCTGACTTTTTTGATGGGGACTCTCTTCTTAGCTGCTTTATGATCAAGAAGGAATAGAAGTGAGGAATGAGACTGGAAGATGCCCAATCCCTGGAAACTCCAGGGAACGGTACCTGCTACACAGTGGTTGCTATGAATTAATCATCAAGTATTAGAGGTCCTCCTTATTTGCTGCTTGACATCTCATAGGCAGTGGAAAAAGAAAGCTCTAGAAGACAATCCTGTCCTTCTGGAGATACTGGGCTCTCTCCACTGGGCACTATAGGAGCCTAGACAACAGTTTCTAGATGGTTAAAGTAAGATGCAAGCGACCCATCTAAAATGACCAAGAAAGGAATGGCATGAATTGGCATTAGGCAAAGTAAGCTCATTGCTTAAATTACCTGAAAGGCATTTAAAGGTATCACTGCAACAGTACCAGCTTGTTTGAACTGTTATGAAACGTGCTTGGACAGCATGTTTCAAAATAGAAAAATCTGATCTGACACTGTCTGTCCACTTCATTTCCTTGTTAACTGTATTAGATGCACAAGAGCAACTGCCTGATTTCTGCTCCGGTTGAGAGGCTCCCCTTTGGTTTCAAGGAAAACACTGCATCACTGTGGAGCTTTTGTGGGGTGGGAAAGCTATACTGAAAGGAGGGAGAAATGGCACTTTACCATTGGGTTTTTAGCAAGAATGCAAACCCTCTCTTGCTCCTTATCTCGTTTTGCATGCAGTCTTCACACAAAATACATGCACCTTACCTTGATTCAGCAGGCACAGTGAAAGAAAATCAGCAGTCATTCCATAGCTTGTTTGCAACACTGGGCAGGGTCCCTGCAGCCAAACAGCAAATTCCTTCTTCTAGCAGAGGAGAATTTGGGTATGAAAACCAGCTGTAAGGAGTGTTTCAGCACCTCAGCTAATCCTGAGATCCCCCGTTTGCAAGGAAAGCTCTCCGTAATCTCTGCTCTTTCAAAGCATCTTCAGGATATTTCTGCTTGCAGGTCCGATTCCTTGAGCAACAAAACAAAGTGCTGGAAACCAAGTGGAGCCTGCTCCAGGAGCAGGGGATGAAAACAGTGAAGAACAACTTGGAGCCGCTCTTTGAGACGTACATCAACAACCTCAGGATGCAACTGAACAGTTTGCTGAGCGACAAGGGAAGGCTGGAGGGAGAGCTCGTCAACACACAGTACCTGGTTGAGGATTTCAAGAAGAAGTAAGTTCACTGAGCTAGCGGTTTCCTTACCTGTGTAGACACAGCCTTTCTCCATTCAATATCCTTACGCCAACCGGGGGATCAAGGAGAGTCCGGGACACAGGAATTCCCGACAGTGAAGGTTGTGACATTTTCTTGTGATAAATGGTAATGGAGTCACAGATCCAAATACACAAACACTTAAGGAATCGTTTCGAATACGATCAAAGAGTCATTAACTAAATTACTTACTGAGAACAAAAAAAAAAGAGAGAAATTACATGGTAGGTCTGAGAGTTCCAGGACAGCTGAATTTGCCTGAGAGGCAGGAGGAGTCTGACTAACGGCCAGAAATAGGAGAAAAGAACATATTCTTTCAAATTTATTTGAAGTACTTGTTTTAACTAGTTTAGCCTAGGAGCATGCTCATGGTCTCTTATTCAGGTGCTCTTTAGGAGAAAAGACCATTGTATGCAAAATGCTCTTAAGGAAGTTCATTCCAGCAAACTAAAATCACCTCTGCCTGTTACTTGCCTAAACAAATGCTCCCTCTGCCTCCCTCCATCAGGTATGAAGATGAAATCAACAGGCGCACAGTTGCAGAGAATGAATTTGTGACACTCAAGAAGGTGAGAGAAAACAACAGAACACCGTCTGATGAATATTGATAGCGCTCTGATCACCTACTCAGTCACAAATCCATCCATTCAGATTTCAAAAGCTTTTCCCTGCGTTGTTACTACAGGAATGTGCTTGTTCATGACTTGATAATAGGAGTTTAAGACACATAACGTAAATCTCTCATCCTCCAGGATGTAGATGCTGCCTATATGAACAAGGTGGAACTACAAGCCAAGGTAGATGCGCTGACTGAAGAAATTAACTTCCTGAGAGCCCTCTATGAAGCAGTGAGTACAACCCCCTCCCAAGCCATTGCAACCCTCAGTTAAGAGCTTCCCCCTGAAAGCCTGTAATTTCTTCCCCCAGGAGATGCTAACTCCTTTACCTCTTTAGAGTTACATCAACCGTCTTAGCTGGCTAGATAACAATCTGTAGCCTTTGCCAGGTCTGCACGCTCATCTCAAAGGATGAAAAGGCATCTCTCAATGGAATGAGCTCACCTAATCCCCTATGTGCTTTGCAGGAGCTGTCACAGATGCAGACCCAGATCTCCGACACCTCTGTCGTTCTCACCATGGACAACAACCGAAACCTGGACCTGGACAGCATCATCTCAGAGGTCAAAGCGCAGTACGAAGACATCGCCAACCGGAGCCGGGCTGAAGCAGAGTCCTGGTACCAAACAAAGGTGAAGAATCTGGGGGTTTCCATGCTGTTATCTTCATGTCTTGTCTTGAACAGATAAAGACCGACTCTTCCAAGAAAACTATCTCAGATATTGCATCTTGCACAGCTGCTAGTCTCGGCTCGAGCAGGGCCCTGTGCTTTCAGGCACCTGGATGACTCCAAAAAGGATGGGTTTTCCCTTGAGTAATTGTTCCTCTCTCTGTGACAGTACGAAGAGCTGCAGGCTACAGCAGGCAGGCACGGGGACGACCTCCGCACCACCAAGCAGGAGATCTCCGAGCTCAACCGCCACGTCCAGCGGCTGCGGTCTGAAATCGACAGCGTGAAAAAGCAGGTAAAAGGCAGCAAACCCCACACTTTTAACCAGTTCCTCTTGCAAGGGAGAGGAGGGGAAACGTCAGAGCAGCCTGGGCAAGTTCTGCTCAGTTTGATGCTTTTTCTACCAAAAAAGAGAAGTGTCACTAAAAAATGGTTAATCTGCTGGGGCTGGAATAAAACCCTGTGATTTCAGGGTAGATAATGATCAGCTCTAGGTCTGATATGGGGAATTTGCCTGGGGGTTTCTCTTCTGCAGTGCGCCAACCTGAAAGCGGCCATCGCAGACGCTGAGGAACGTGGGGAGCTGGCCCTCAAAGATGCCAAAGCCAAACTGGCCGAGCTGGAGGATGCTCTGCAACAGGCCAAAGCAGACCTGGCCCGGCAGCTCCGCGAGTACCAGGAGCTCATGAACGTCAAACTGGCCCTGGACATCGAGATCGCGACCTACAGGAAGCTGCTGGAGGGAGAGGAGTGCAGGTGGGTAGGAAACACAATCCTTCTAGTCCTGATGATGGAGAGGCAAAGCAATGAGAGTACCGGAGATGCTCAGCATGTCTGGAAAGCTAAACAGGGCATTGCAGGGCAGGGAGGGGGAAGATTGTCCTCTCTAATGGAATTCACATTGCAGGAAGCATCCCTGAATTAGAGCAAGCTTTTCTTTTTCTCCCCAAGATGTCTAGGAAATACACCCCGTTCCCCTCACACACACTGTCAACAGACTTCTTATCCTCTTACCTTGCTGTTTTCTGTCCCCTAACAGGCTGGCTGGAGATGGCGTCCCAGTGAATATCTGTAAGTCTCTAAAATACATGCAATTACCTTTTCTAAGCATTAATGTGCCTGTGCCCAAAGAAACTGAGAGCTTCTCCTCCTTCTTGCAGCCGTGACCAGAACCACTGTGGGGACAGGGTACGGAGGAGGAAGCAACCTCAGCATGGGAGGGGGAATCTGCAACATGGGGAACAGCTTCAGCTGTGGAAGCGGTCCCGGGGTTACCACCACCACCCTTGGGGGTGGCAGCAGCTCCAGCATGAAGTTTGTCTCAACTTCCTCCACCAGAAGAAGTTACAGAAGCTAAAAACCTCCTTTTAGATGCCTTCATTCACCAGAAAACACCTTAACATTGGCCCTTTACTCAAGCATAGTTGGGGTCAACAGAATGAGGGCCACCTAAACCCTATGTCTTGTCGCACAGGAGCCTCACCTTAGGAACTCTCTCTCAGCTGTGTTGTCTCTCACGCGTCGTGTAGGGCTCTGCTATTCAACATGAGTCCAAGTGTTTTAAATTGGCAGCTTGCTTTTTACAGCTCAGCACTTTTTGGCCTGATTTTGTATATAAAAAGTGTCCCGTGACTGTTTGTCTCTTTTCACTTTCTGGTGTTTGTCTAATAAAAATGCATATGTAATTTATTCTATTTTGTGGGCCTTTTAATTAAAGACATGGAACAGCAAATGCAAATGCAGGTAACAAGCACTTTTCCTAGGGCTCTGCCCAGTGAAAAGCTCAGATTTTTGCTCCTCATTCACATCTCCATTAGCAGCCAAAACACTGGCACAGCCTAGCACTGAAGGGAGGTTTGCTGGTGATTTCAGTGTTCTCCCTGCTGGAAGCTAAACGCAGGGCACGCCAAGGCAAGAGCCAGGCACAGGGGAAAAGGTCTAAGATTCATTTACTATGCAGGTCCCAGGCAATGCAACGTCCAACAGCCTGGCTCCCAGGGGGTACGAAGGGCAGTGCCAAGTGTGTGATGTACCTGCATAAACTTCTAACAATAGGGAGCTAATTACATGGGGAGTCAGCGCAACCACCTGACTTGTTTGAGTGTATCAGTGCATCTCAAAACCCCTTTTACTGTGAGCTGAGTGCAAACATCTGCCGGTTGAAAGCACACCTTTCTGTTCAGAGCACTGGCCACACTGGTTTAGGTGCTCATCTTGGGTCTTGATGCAGATGCTCCTTCTCCTTTGACTATGGAGGATCTGGTCCATGTGCATTCAGACGCTGCACTGAATTAGACGTTGCTCATCCAATAGCTGTAAAAAATATCCAAGAACAGGTTACCTGGTGGAAAGTGAAAGTCTTCAAGATCCAATGTTTCTTCTCACTCCTAGAATGCATTGGAGACAAGATCTTGCTTTGAGAAAGTGGAGAAAAACCAGAGGAGGTGTAGCAATTTTAGATGTGGTTCTGACTAATCAGGAGAAATTAATTGAGAAGCAAAAGCAGAGCATCACCAGGCTGAAAGCTACAGGGACAGATCTCACTGCTGGAAGAGCAGTTGGACAAGCAGAAAAACAGTCCCAGCTCTCACCCCATGCTATTCAGTAAGTTCAAATAGTAGGAAAATGCTCAAAGAGATGGGCAAGTAGAGGGGAACTGGCAGCACCAGAATGATTGAGAGTATTTGGGTTTTCCTTCAAGACCATCAGTTTCCACAATGATCTGTGATGCTCTGATGTTCCTCTCTGTATCCCTCAGGCAATCTCCTTCCCAGCAACTTGCAGGCTTGGCTATGGGTCTGCTGAGACGCTCACTCCTGCTCCACCACATCTCCCTGCTGAATGCTCACAGCAGCTTCCTGGGAAGGAGCTATATCCTCACTCTGAACAGCAGCCTGGGCAGCGTTAAATAATGATCTTCCTTCTTGCTGCCCAAACGCACTCTTTAACCAAAGAGGATGTAATGCATGTAGCCAACAGGCACATCAGACAGATGCCACCCATTGCATCAGCACCTGCATTGTAACACAGATATTACAAAGCTCTTCATCGAGCATGGGAGAGGCTGAGGCCAGAACATTCGTTCTCCCAGGGCATCCCTGCTTAAGCAAGATACAAAAAGGCACCCTGACAAATGTTCCCATCTCTGGATACGCAACCAATGTACAACTGCCCTTGCTCCAGAGCACAGCTCGGCTCACAATGTACGTACCTTCTGCATCCATCCTGCTGGACAACTTAAACAGATGTAGCAATGACCTGGGACTTGTATTTCAGCATGAGAGGACAGCCCTTGTTAATTCTAGCACAGCCCAGATTAAACCCTTAATCACGACGAAATGAATGGTGTTTGCACTCAGGGGCTTGAATTTGCAATGCACGGAGGGAACTGATTGCTAATTGCTTCCCATAACATTTTTACAGAGCTCTTTAGAACAGGCGGTAGCTTAGTCACAGGAGCTCCCCTCTTAAAAACTGCTGCTTGTTGTAACACACGGTAGCTGAAACACTCCCAGAACAGTTATTTTAGCTTCATTCCAGGGTGTGTAATGGAAATATTAGAAGAATAGAGAAGAAAATAAGGCAGGAGGGTGGGAGAAGATGCATCTGTAACTACCTGCTCCATACCCAGTGCCTGCAAGGGTCTTTCTAATGGCTGGGGAAAGCTGTGACTTGCCAGCAACTCTTACGGGTGGCTGCTACCTCCTTTGGTGAGTGGATAACCATCATGGGCAGCCACAAGATAGATGTACGTTGGCAAACCTAATGGGCTGCAGGGTCCAAGAGAAGCGTGTCCATCCCTGAACATCCACACAAGACACTGGGAGTGGATTTCCAGCACCTGACCTGCTCTCGGATAAGTGCCTGTGTGTGGAGTTGTGCTGGTTTCGGCTGGGATAGCATTAGTTTTCTTCACAGTGGCTGGTATGGGGCAACGTTTTAGACTTGTGCTGAAAACACAGGGCTGTTTAGTTATTGCTGAGCAGCGCTTACACTGAGTCAAGGCCTTTTCTGCCCCTCACCATTGGCTGGAGGTGCACAAGAATCTGGGGGAGAACACAGCCAGGACAGCTGATCCCAACTGACCCAAAGGCCATAGACCATATGGTGTCACGATAAGCATGTAAAGCTGGGGAAGAGGAAGGAAAGGGGAAGATGTTCAGAAGGATGGCATTTGTCTTCCCATTATGAGTGGTGGAGGCTGGGGATGGCTGTATACCTGCCTGACCACAGGAAGTGGTGGATTAACTCCTTGCTTTGCTTTCCTTGCATCTGCAGCTTTTGCTTTACCTATCAAATTGTCTTTATCTCAACTCATGAGTTGTCTCACTTTTACACTAAAGATTCTCTTCCCCATCCCAACAAGGGCTGTGCGGTGCTTATTTGTTGGCTGGGGTTTAACCATGACAACAGTGCTACCATACAGCATGCACAGGGCAAGTCAAAACACCATAGAATCATAGAATAGATTGAGTCGGAAGGGACTTTCAAGGCTCATCTAGTCCAATCCCCCTGCAATGAACAGGGACATGTTCAACCAGATCAGGTCACTCAGAACCACATCCAGCCTGGCCTCGAATGTCTCCATGTGTCTTTCTCCAGAGAAATGCACTGTTTGACTTTTCCTGGGTGCTATGTGGAATAGGAGTAAAGGGAGTTGGCTGGGAACAAGGTCGCAAGCCACGATCCCATGCAGTGGATTTCCTTGTGAGTAAGAGATATCAGAGGGAGAAGACAACGGACATGGGGCAGGAAGCCTGGGAATAGGCTTCACACCGTGTAGAAACAAGGTCATGCCATGAGTCAGGAAACAGCCAAAAGATCTGTGAAGGTGAAGCCCTGAGAAATCGCTAACTCAGGTTTTGTGTCGTCACAGACAGTAACTCCCTCCCAGGTCATGCTCTGATATTTCATCATTTGTTGTCAGTCTGAATCAGGATGAAACGTAGGCACTTTTCACAGGAAAGCTTGAAAATACCGTTCACAGAATCACCTTCCCTGTGCTCCCCACTCCCCAGCTGGTTTTTGACAGCTGAAGGTCCAAGATTTCCACTAATGCCCCATAGCTTTCCCTCCATCACTGCTTTTTCATATCCATATCAGTTCTAGTTTAGATCTTGTTTGGGCATGAGAACAAGAGTCCAGCATGAGAACAAGTCAAGGCCTGAGATGCTGATGCCCCACTGGGGTTTACTCAAAACCACAGCAGCAGGAAAACATGGACCCACAGTAACAGATTCCTCAGACCACTGCACCATGAAATACAGTGGTTTTATGCAACAGAGGGACTGAATCACCCCTGAAACAGAGATGAGCCAGTGCTTGCCCAACATTGGGGACCATCTGCTGCAGAGGTGAAAGGAGGGAGTGGGAAAGGGCGGGCTGTGAACAGGGGGTTAAGCAGGAACTATTTAGTGTTTTCTCAGATATTTCGACAGCCCCATCATGACTGCCATGAAAAAATGCAACCCCTGCACTTTTTGAGTGCTTCCTCCATGCCTGCGCTCATGGTGAACTCACTGGCTGCATCGGGCTAGGTGTGACGAGCCCAGTTAATCAGTGAGATGAGCACCACGCCAGACCCATCCCCAGCTAGTAAAGGGTATAAAAGGGCCAGTCCCAGCCTGGGGGAGCACAGCTTCACCTTCCTGCCTTCATCCGCTTCCTCGCTGCTTAATTCTTTCTACCTCTCTCACCCTGCTCACATCAGCTGCCATGTCTCGCCAGTGTGCTGCAAGGAACCAGATCAAAACTGGCTTCAGTGCTGCTTCTGCCTTCATCCCCAATGCCAGCAGCTCCAGCTTCTGCTTGCGTTCTGCATCCCAAGGTGGAAGCTGCAGTTCCGCCGCTGGCTATGGAAGATTTGCTGGAGGTTTTGGAAGCAGGAGCCTCTACAGTCTTGGTGGATGCAAGAGGATCTCCGTAGCTGGAAGAGATGGTGGCTTCTACGGACCTGCAGGTTTCGGTGCTGGCACTGGGATCCCCAGTGGTTTCAGTGGTGTATTTGGTGGTGCCTTCGGGTTTGGTGGTGGCGTGGGTGGCCCTGGATTCCCTGCTGTCCCAGCTGGAGCCATCCATGAAGTCTCAGTCAACCAGAGCCTTCTGAAGCCTCTCAACTTGGAGATCGACCCCAACATCCAGAGTATCCGCAGGGATGAGAAGGATCAGATTCAAACCCTCAACAACAAATTTGCCTCCTTCATCGACAAGGTGAGACATAAGATTTCTTGGTTAAGCTCTGTTGATTCTTCAGTGGGGAAGCACAAACAAGGGCAAGTTATATCTTTATCATCAATTCTGCTACTCCCGTACAGACACTTCTAACATCAGCAGCTTGGGAATAAAAGGTTTCAGCTTTGAGACCTCTCATCCCTTGCATTAATGCTGAGATGAGACCAGCCAACCCTGGGAAAATGGTGTATAGGACGTAAGGAAGCAGAGTTTGCAAAGAGAGCAGGAATGTTAATATCAGATGTGCAATACTTCCTTGCTTGTCTAAATTGTCAGCTGTTCCCTGAGCCCTGAGAGCCCCCACCTTCCAGCAAGCAGGATTGTACCTTTCCTCTCTAAGGAGAACCATCCTAAAATCACTGTTTGTAAAACATCTCCTTTCTCTATCCAGGTCCGATTCCTTGAGCAACAAAACAAGGTCCTGGAGACCAAATGGGCCCTTCTGCAAGAACAGGGGAACAAAACAGTCAGAAACAACATTGAGCCCCTCTTTGAGACCTACATCAGCAACCTGAGGAG
>JAVHNF010037910.1:22140-32832 GCA_034783455.1 Micropsitta finschii
CCCTCAGCAGAGCAGTGCAGGCACTCTCTACACCCCGAGCTCTGCACTGCAGCCTCCCCTCTCATCCGCTCTGTCTGGGTGCCTACGCTGCCACCGCCGGGCAGCCAGAGCAGAGCTCCCAGACCAGGCCGTGGTCATATGACGGGTACTCACCATCCCACTCGCCTGCCCGGGCAAACTGCCCCGACCCGCCCTGTTCGCCGTGCTCCGGGTCGCTCACGCTCCCTGGGGCAGGTTTTTACCCACTCAGGGCTGGCCATTTATACTTTCGCATTGTTTCTTTATGTACTTCTGTAGAAATGCTGATATAACACCACTGCTTTTTCTGTAGGCTGAACATACACAAAAGAAAAGAAGAAAGCAAGAAAACAAGGATGAAGGTAAGAATTTGAAACTGGTTTGAATTTGAAATCAACAAATGCGATAATTCAGTAGTGTATGTAGTGCATATAAAATGAGTTTTAGAGATCTGTCTTGTGCTCTCTACTTCTAACCTGCGATCTCTGAGATGCCAGTTTGATATATTCGTTCATCTCTGCTTTCCAGCATTGCCACCCCCTCCTCCTCCAGACTTTAGTCCTGCCTTCAGCAACGTTGTGAGGATTCTGAACTGTGATGTTATGATGCATATACTGCGGACCATTCTTCAGAGAGCAGTAGAACTAGAAATCCACTTGTGGACTGAAGCTATGATCCAAATGGTATGGTGAACTTTAGTCTTCCTATGATTATTCCTGTGCAGAGCATGTTAGCTGCTTATGATAAGATCAAAATGTGTTAAGATAGATTTCAATTTTGAATTATAAGAATTTACCCTCTTTTTACATATCTTAATGACAAAAGAAATATTTCTAATTATCTGCACGGTAAAATAAAAATGTGCAACATAATAGTATTAAACTCTTCAGTTTTCTATCTTGTTTTCCCCACCGTGTTGCCTCATCACTGAAGGTGTTTCAGTATGTAATTCTCCTTGCCACATCCTTTTCTTGAAACTTCATGTGCAAATAAGTAAGCCTTTGATCATCTTAAAGAAATTGGAGTTACTTCATCTTGTAAGCTGCAGTCTCCAAATACATAAATGTCTTTGGGGCCTTAGTCATTAAATAACACGATTTAACATTTAATTTTAGCACAGTGACTGACTTAAAAAAAAAAAAAAACGAAACAACAAACCACACAGAGGAATTACTGACATTATTGAAGTTGTCAGTTGTTTGTTTCTAAATATTTATAGGATTAGTACCTGAATTTACAGACTGGTTGAATTAATGTTTTGTTAATTAGAGTGCATAGATTAATAAATGCCTTACCTGCTAATCTTTAGGTAATGGACTTAACTAAATATTCATAGACTTGTACCAGCAAAATGACAAGATTAATATGCTACTAGTATAAAGTGTGTGTAACTTTTTTGATTTTAATGCAAGTAATATAGAATCATAGAATAATTAGGGTTGGAAAGGACCTTAAGATCATCCAGTTCCAACCTTCCTGCCATGAGCAGGGACACCTCACACTAAACCATGTCACCCAAGGCTCTGTCCAACCTGGTCTCAAATGCTGCCAGGTTGGAGCATTTACCACTTCTTTGGACAACCTGTTCCAGTGCCTCACCACCCTCACAGTAAAGAGGGTGTGAGTCCTTATGTCTAACCTGAGCTCCCCCTGTTTAAGTTTGAATGCATTACCGTTTGTTCTGTAGTCCCTGATGAAGAGTCCTTCCCTGACATCCTTGTATACCCTTCAGATATTGGAAGGCTTCTATGAGGACTCCACACACCTTTTATTCTCCAGGCTGAATAGCCCCACTATTCTCAGCCTTTGTACAGGAGGTGCTCCAGCCCCATTATGTGGCCCTCCTCTGGAATTGCTCTGACAGCTCCATGTTCTTCTTATGTTGCAGACACCAGAACTGCACGCAGTACTCCCAAGTGGGGTCTCATGAGAGCAGAGTAGTGGGGCAGGAAAATGCAGGAAAATTATATTGTGCATTGTTATTTACTTTCCAGGTACAATCTCTGCACTTTTTCTCATTTCTGTGTTTTGTCGTGGATACATTCCGTATATAGTACATAAGCGTCCTTATGTTATATTCCAATTTTCCAGACCTCTAACAGTGTAGGAGATTTACTATTTTTGTCCTTTTCTAGGTGCTTCATCTCCTTTGTTTAGGGTTACTAGAAGAGAAACAGCAGTTACAGAAGTCTCCAGAAGAAGAAGTAACGTTTGATTTTTATCATAAAGCAACACGTATGTTTCCTTTTCTTCAAAAGGGCAAAGTAAATTAGGCTAAGTTGATTTTATAAGGATGAAAATAAATTAGAAGAAAGTATTCAGTGATTTTATTCAGAAAGGGTTTACTTTTTGCTGTAGATTTAAAAACTGCTAAAAGATTTATTATTTTATTTTTAATAAACAAGAAAGCATGTTTGGACTAGCTTCCTTTGTCCACAGTTGCCAGATACATTGAAGAGGAAATTTGCTGCCTTTCCTGGGAAAGAAATGGAAAAGTAATTCTAGTATTAGAAAATGGTTCTTCTTTTGCAACAATATTATTGAAATGGAAACTAAGAACTCCTTGAAAAATGACAGTGGATTTAAATGAACAGCCTCCATCTTTTGTACTCCTGTAGTGTGCAGTTATTGATTTATCTGCAAGATAAAGTCTCTTACTATGGTAGTGATAATAGAAGCGAAACTTAGTGGCTATAGTCTGCTTTTTTCTTTCCTAAATCCTTACAGAACACTTTCTAATCTTACATTGAATACTAGTCAGTGGGAGTTCCGATCTACATTTTCTGAGTAAACTTCAAGCTTATCTAGAGTTTCTGCTTCACTGTGTAAGGCTAAATTAAAAAAATAAATCTATTATCAAGCTAAACAGAAGTGCCATTTGAGAGATGAAACGGAGATAAGAATTGTCTCAATTTTAAAGTGTGCTTTGTATTAGTGGCCTAGAATGTTACGAATTTTTACCAAGGTGTGAGGAAGCAAATATTTAGTGTTATTATATATATATATATATATATAAGAAATAAACTTGTGCACACTTTGCTGTTAGCAAATTTAAGTAAGCTATGAGAGCTTTACTGCTTCTTGTTGGAGCAAAAGGCAGCTCTGGTTTTGTCTGTACTTCTGCTCTTTGCAGTAGCAAAAATACTGATCTACAAGAGGGAGAGGTTATACTACATTTAGCCGAAAGAAACAGGTGAAATTAAACCAGAAATGTGTAACTACACAAGTTGTGTTATAGTTAGCAATATTTTCAGGCATGTACATGGTTGTAAATACATTAAAATGGTGTTTTCTTTTTTTCCTCTGAATACCCATGCTTTTCTATTGTTCTTTCCTTTGTAAAGGAATGGGAAGTTCTGCCTTGAATGCTGTGAGCGTGTTAATGCTTCTGGAAAGATTAAAAAGAGCTCCTCAGTTAGAGGCTCAGAAGGACACAGTCAATTGGATACTGCAGGTACACAAGGGGGAGATAAGTATTATCTGAGTTTAGTAATTTAGAAAGCTTTTATGAAAGATGTTATAATGCTTATTAAGGATAGCTGGAGAAAGTAGTAAATGAAAACTGGAAGCTTAGTTTTTACTAACTGGGCATATACTGGAAAGCTTTCTGTTCTGGATGTGTATGGTTTTGCGTGATCGTAGTGACTTATTTCCATAGGATGATCCATATCTCTCCTGGAATAAGCTAGCAGTGTGTCCATTCTTATGTGCAGATGCTTTAGCTGCTTAGCAGTATTAATGCTCGAAGACTGGAAAACTTCGAAGAATTTTACTTTCCTTCATACTGAGCTGTGCTCATCAGATTTAGAATAAACACAGCAGTGTTACAGGAAGGCACATATTGTCTCAGATGCTTTTGTTGTTTAGGTGTATGGCAGTTGGTTTCATCCATTTAAAAATCTGAAAACAACGTGAAAGTAAATATGTTTAATCCTGTCTATCTTGTAGTAAGAGCTAAGTTGCATTTTCATTTTGACATCTAAATCTCTATTCCTAGATGTTTGACACAGTGAAAAGATTGAGAGAAAAATCTAGTGTGACGACAGTAGCAGCTACATCAGGAACAGAAACTGCAAAAGGTGATGAGGTAATAAAAAAAAATGTTCAACAGAAGCCTTGTATTTAATGTTTTGAATGACTGTTTTCAAAAAGGTCATTAATTTTATTTACCTAAAATGAGATTTAAAAAAAAATACTAATTTCTGATATTGCCTATGTGAAGGATTTAGATTCTAAGATCAATATTTTCAATAAATTCATGGTAAGCATGTTTCATGGAATTCTCAGCAGCTAATGTGGTTCAGTTTGTACTTCCGAGTAAAGTGAAACAACTGAGGGGGTTAACTAAGTAATTAGTGTTGATTTCTTATCTTCATGATTTGACCACTTTTCTATTATATTGTCACTGTGAGATAGTAAGAAATACAAATCCACTTAAAATGATGTCTTGCAATTTATGTGACCTGCCAAGAGGTTAATCTGCTTTACCTTGATCGTATATAAGACATAAGGCTGAGGTGATTACTCTGTCTGCGTATCAGTCTGTATGCCCTGCCCTCAGAATAGCTTCTGAATCCAGTGGTCAAGTGATGCAGGGAAATGGGGATTTCAAAGATTATAGCAGTGCCATGAGCAGTGGCTTTGGGTTTTTATCTTTGTGGGTTTATTTTTATTTTTTTTAAATTGGCAGCTGAATAGAAAAGAAGAATCCAATCCAGCTTAGGCCAGTTTGCTCTTACATGTTACATTTGGCAGCAGCTTGCTGGCAGATGATCTCTTGGCTACTCATTGTATGTGTAGCTCTAAAGTTACCACAGCATATGCTGTGCTTCTTTTTTGAGAAAGGTGTTATTTTTTACCTGGTAAGGTAAGGGAACAAAATGCAAAAGTCACTATAAAAAATGAGACTCTCGCAGTTTCACTACTTGTGGGCAATTTGTTGTTTGATTTCCTCAAAAAGCAATGGTATTGTGAATGAAAGCAATGTACATAATGTTGAATTTGTGCCTTACATAATTGAATAAGAGGAATTAGGTTCTGTATTTTAATTCTTCTCTGTTTTTGAATTCTACATTTCCAAAGTATAGAAATATTTTTTAGATTTTGAAAACGTTATAGATTAGGATATACACTGGAAGAAGAATAATTTTCCAATCTGTATTAAAGAATTGGGGAAAGTACAATCCTCAGATGCATAAAGTGTTGCCACAAAAATGTAGGAACAGTGTGTTTGATGTGTCATTCATAGATAGTTCAAGGTAAAATGTTCTTGAATTCTTGTAAGGGGTTTCGCTTATGGGGAGAATAACGGAACTCTGGAGGAGTCTTGTGATGTTCACCTCACTAAAGTTTCTTAAGATAACAAACAACTAAAATGGATCAGGTATTATTTATTGATCCTGTCTTTGGGCAAGGGACTGTACTAGAGACCTTTTGTGGACCCTTCAAATCTCTTTTTTCTGACTATGTTAAGGAAACTAGTGAACATCTAAGAGTTTGGGTTTGCATTTTTCAGATAACAGTTAACTTTTTATTTTTCATCATTTAAGTGTTGTCAGTTAAGGAATTTGACTTCAGTGGTTAGAATGCATGAAGATGGGCAAAATGCTTTACTTTTTCTGATGTTCTCTGTTGCCTGATTTCTTTATTTTTATTGTAAGACACAGAGCACTCAGGATAAAGAGAAAGCTGAGCGGAAGAGAAAAGCAGAAGTAGCTAGGTTGCACCGTCAGAAGATAATGGCTCAGATGTCTGCACTACAGAAGAATTTCATTGAAACCCATAAGCTGCTGTACGAGAACACTCTGGAGGCACAGGGAAAAGAAGATGCTATCATGGAGGAAGAAAGGTAATCAAAAGCAGATACCCAGAGTTCTGGTGGTAATTGTTCGTTACCTGCTACGTAATCATTATACTGCATAAAAATGTTGAAAGTACATTCAAGTGACAGTCTTGCAAACTATCATTTGTATGCTCACTTTGTAGAGCAGCATAAGAGAAACAATGAGCAAATTAATTATTTCTCAAAAGGTACTTATATTGCTTAACATTTGGGAAAAAGAAATGTCATTTAGAAAACTGCTGAGTTGACAGCACTGTAATTTTGGAGGTGAATGTCTCCCTTATATGAAAATTTAAGTATTTAATTTGGAAAAAATCTGAAAGCTATTATGGCTTAAGGTTAAGTTGCAATGCAGAAAATTTTTTGTAGCTCAAGTTGCTGATATTTCTGTTTGTTAGTTTCCAAAATCTAATACTGGAGATGTTGGTTTATATTTTATATTTATAGCAGCTTCAGCAATTTTATATACCTATTTTGATCTAATTTGGGCTGCACAAAATTGAACAGGAAAATATTTTCTGAAAAAAAAAATAAATATGGATCATTCTGTGTTCTTTGATCTTTAATAAATCATGTTCTGTAAATCATTGTTGAGCTCTGGAATAGGGAATAGTTAAAAAATACTTGGAAGCTTATTGTATTACAAAGCATTGAATTAAGGTATTGGCATTCATCTTCAATATGTTTTCTTCAAGAATGGGAAACAATTTTAATGTGTCTGTAGTATTAAAGATGTTTAATCCAATCTACATTAAATAGAGCTTCCTGAGTTTCCTGCTGTTAGAATCCATTCCATTGTATTATTCCTTGTTAGCTAGCTTCCACTTTCTTTTTTTAAAAAAGACTCCATTTTAGTGAGGATTGAGACGTTTCTTCATTTTTTGGTCATCTTTTGGTTTTGTAAAGCATTTTGGTATAAAACCAGAAATGTTAGAAGCGTATAACATTTTTAGATGCCTGGAAGAATAAGTTCAGTTAGAAAAAGCCATCTGATTATTTTATATCTCTCTCACTTATGATCTTACAGCATGTCTTCAGCAATAGATTACTCCAAAATTGCTTTGGGTCCCAAACGAGGTCCATCTGTTGCTGAGAAAGAAGTTCTGACCTGTATTCTTTGTCAGGAGGAGCAGGAAGTAAAGTTAGAAAGTGCTGCCATGGTATTATCTGCCTGTGTCCAGAAATCAACTGCCTTAACTCAGAATAGGAGCAGAATAATTGAACTCTCAGGAGGTATGTGAGCTTTCTTCTTTTAGACTACAGACAGTTCTGTACCTAGAGCATACACACTTTGAATGTATTTAAACTCTGTATTCAGTCACATTGCTTAAATGGCTTACCCTACTGAGTAAAAAGAAAGTGAAATTTTTCAAATTGTTCTAAAATCCATACTGTAAAGCCTAAAAATGGGAAGTATATGAAGATTCTGATGTGTTCCTGGGAAATAATACAAACACAAGAGTTAGTGTTGCATAACGGCGTATTGGTAGCAGGAAACACAAAGACCAATGAGAATTTTATTATAAGTAGTAGTTGCTCATACATGAGAGAAATTTTGGTCAGTTATTTGAGGGAAAGAAAGAAGAGGGGAAAACTTCAGTACTCACTGACCTTTATTTGCTCTCTTTTTGAAAAAGAAAACTAATAATCATTGAAGATCAGATTCTTGATGGCTGTTAATTTTAACCATAGAGAAATCCAGTCCAGAATAGGATAAGAGAAGTTGAAATAGTATCTAGGCTAAGAAACAGAAACAGGTGTTTGTCTTTAAAAAAATCCAAACAAAAGGCAACTAACCAACCAAAACCCCCAAACCAAAAAAACAGCAAAAAGTGAAATGAAAATGTAATTTGGATGATAGCCATTATTACTAGTTTATAAGACAATATGAAAAATAAAGACAGACTGTAAAGCAATAATCTCAAAAATGGGTTTGTCAGGAAAGGAACTTAACAAGCCACCTGCATAACTGGTTTTGTAGGTGATGTATTCTCATTAGAATTTTTGTCTGTGTCCTACTTAATACATAGCCTAGGCAAATGATTTAGGCAAAGTCATCCAAGATCAGCTCAAGATGGATATACATATCATAAAACCACTCATCTGATTCAAGCAAACTATAATAATTAAAAGTTAAAAGTGATGTTTTTTCTCTCTAAATTTAATTTTATTTATTTTAACACACGTAAAATTTTAAATAACTTATCTATTAAATATTTGTGAATCAATATACTTTCACCAAGTTGTTTCACTTAGTATGATGTTTAGTGTTTACTCCTGAGTCATTAACAAATACTGAATCATCCTAGACCCAGGACAGACTCCTACAGAATCCTGTTAGATCCATTTTTCTTTTTTAACAGTAAACTACTGATAATGGCAATTTTCAGCTAGCTGTATAGAATTTTTATCTAGGCCATGTAATAATTGCATCCTTCTTTTTTTCTTTCTCCCCTCTCTCTTCTGTGCTGCTCTGAAGTACAAATTAAGTCCTATGCTCTTGTAGTCAGATACTTGCACTCTTTCTGCAGTGACACCTTGGTCTATTGAAAGAAGGCAGGAATGATGTTCCTTGTCCGAAAGCCACTTCTGGATATTATTTATAGCACATACTCTCCACTGCATGGCCCTCTGCAGCTCATCAGTTAGAACCAGGCCTGTAAGAGCTTTTCTTTGAAGACCCAAATAAGTAGAAAAGGTTTGCTCCCAAAGCAGAAATGCACATAATGGCAAATTAGTGTTATACCAAGGTTCCCTTTCTTCTTTCAGTCTCCGTTTGACTTAAAGCTGTTTCAGCTGCTGTGAAATAGAATTCTGTGTTCAGTGCAATTTGGGTGCTAGGTTTCTAGGTACAGCTTTACATTATTATGAATTTTTGCTGTTAAAAATTATACAAGAATAGTAAAAGATAGACTTGAGTTTGTTATTTGTCAGTGCTGTTCATGTAAGTGGTTTGAAAATATATGGGACTAGTTGGAAAAAAGACTATTTTTCCTTTTTCTTAGTAGTTTCGTTTTCTTTCATTTAAAAATACAGTAACAAATGCATGAAAAACTTCAGTGGTAGCAAATCCAGTCACAGACCGATTGCAGTACTGTAGAATCATTTTCTTTTTTTAACCAATTTACTATTAGTTTTGGATTTTGTAATTTTTTTCTTCCTTATTAGTGGAAAGCCTTCAGTAGTTTAAATGGGCTCTGTCTTGTGATTACTATGTTGAAGTATTGGTGTGGAAAAGCCAGCCTAATTGGATTGTAATGTGACTGTGCAAACTGGGGGGAAAATAAAATCTGAAGGTTTGTTTTCAGTGCATACTATTGTTCGTCTCTGTTCATACTGATGGAAAGTTACCCTGTTGTGCTTTGAAGAACTTCTTTCTGCTGTGTTTCCAGATACTTTAGATCCTCTCTTCATGCACCCTGACTTACCTTGTGGGACCCACACAGGAAGCTGTGGTCATGTGATGCATGCAGCCTGCTGGCAGAAGTAAGGATGTGTTTTAGCACCTTTTTACTGTGTCGTTGTTTTGGGGTTTTCTGTTTATCTTCTTATAAATGCACACTGAAAACACAAGGGGGAATGGCTTTAAAATAAAAAAAGGGTAAATTCAGATCAGATTTTAGGAAGAAATTCTTCACTATGAGGGTGGTGAGGCACTGGAACAGTTTGCCCAGAGAAGCTGTGGCTGCCCCATCCCTGGCAGTGTTCAAGGTCGGGTTGGATGTGGCTTCAAGCAGCCTGGTGTAGTGGAAGGTGTGCCTGCCCATGGCAGGTGTGTTGGAACTGAATGATCTTTAAGGTTCCTTCCAACCCAAACCATTCTATGATTATCAACAGATAAAGAAAGTTGGGTCGTGTGATTGTGAGCTGCTTAACATTGTTGTATGATAAACACAGTCTGTTGAGGTTGTTGTTTGTACATGTGCGTTTTACTTTAAAAAAGATGAGACTAAACTTTTAGGGCTTAGCATTGACTTTTCTATGTGTGTGTGTATATGCATATATATATATATATATATATATATATATATATACACTTTACAATAAAACATCATTATACAACAAATAGGTGCACACACGATGATACAGAAATATGTTCCTTGAGTATAATACATCTGCTCTTGGCAGATCCATCTACATCTGCGTAGATCTAAGTAGTGCAACATTGGAGCTCAGTTCCCTTGCTCTTTTTAAGAAAAGATGACTTGCTGTGTGGGTATATGGGATTAAAATGGACAGCAGGCTCTTCTCATATGGGATGGCACAGAAGGTTTGAGAATAGTCTTGTATTTATTACATAACAGATGTTCCAACTTACTAATATTCCTCCAAATGATGCTTGCCATACCGTTCTGGAGTATCTGCGCAGCCTAAAAATACTGCAAAATACTCTCTAAAACAGTATGAGCTCAAATGAATGAAATATCTTTGTAGTTGCCATGTATGAGGAAGAGGAGTTGCTTGCAAATACAGTTGTTTCTGGGGAAAATACATGGTTTTGTTGATTTCAACAGAAGACTTTCCTAATATTCTGTAATTATTAGAACTTCTGCAGATGCCTCCACATTCACACTTTGTTATTATGTAAATGGGATTGTAATTTTTCCCTTAAGATGTGTGATTTAGAGCAAAGAAAAAAAAACCCAACCAAAAAACCAACACAAACATCCCCAAACCAACCAATCAAACAGAAAATCAACAAAAAACACCCAAATTATTACCTTAGTGCAGAAGTTAGTTAATTTCATATCTGTCTTTAAGATCCTACATATCCAGTCTGAATGTTAGTGCAGAATTTAGTTGCTTGCATCCAGGCAAGAAGATTTGAATGC
>JAVHNF010037922.1:1611-18083 GCA_034783455.1 Micropsitta finschii
TACTGTTCCTTTAGTAGCAAGTGACATGGACAAATGATTTGCTTCTGGATATAGGTATTCAGATGAAGCAGGCTTAAAACTCGCAGCTGCATGTCATCAACCCTCTGCTGTAGTACAAGAGTACTACGTGCTATGTACTTGCACACTTCTCTATCCACTCTGATGGAGAAATTTCTGCAAGTGTTTCCTAATTCAGTTCTTGTAAAATTAGCAGGGTTAGTTTACACAATTTAAATTATTAGCTGACTTTACCTGAAGGAAATGGGGCAGTCCTCACGTGTGGTGCTTGCTTAGCCAAGTGATGATGCAGTGATTGGGGTCAGTTCCCTTTTCCATGAGCACTAATAAGGCCAGAAGAGGTCTTTCACTAGTTTAAGGTTGCTTTTGCAGTGGAAAGGCTGCAAAGAATCTGGACAGATGTCTTCAAAACTTGTTGGAGAGGTATATTAAAATGTTAACCAACTCATTATCACCTTAATGAATTGGGATTTGTTTCCTAAACTCTGTAGGGAATTGCATACATATAATTTATTCTGCCTATTCACTATTAAATCTTAATGCCTGTCAGTCATAAGCAGTTCTCAGCCTCAATTGCAGATGCTGTAGGCTGCTGTGTTTATTGTTTTGCTGAACATTAAAGAACTATGCGAATGTTTGCATGTATTCTTATTTAGTGTCGAATTTTTTTTGTTGTTTGTGTAGTTGCTCCTTTTCTCGTTATCTCTTTTTGAGATACCAACATTTAAACTGAATATGACTATGGAAAAAGTAATGCTAATGATACATTTTATTGTTCTGAAAATTGTTACAAATCTTTTCATGATAAATTAAAGATGTAACTCTGTATCACTTTGCCTCTTCTAGTCCAGCCAAACCGAAGAATGTAGAGCTGAATTTTAAAGCACCTATGAATCAAGACAGTTTAGAAAGTGAGCAGGATGCTCTCGAAAAACCAGTTAATAAAACTAACAGCAACATTGCCAACAAAATTTCCTTGTTTGAAAATAAATGTGCTAACCAGAGCCAGAGGCCTGTTGACATTCCTGCTTCAAAAAATAGTACTGTACCAAGCACATTTGTTGGCAGAGCAAAGCTAAAGTTTGGAAAACAACCTAAGGAAAGTGAACAGCCTGATAAAACGTTAAGTAAGCAAAGCAGTCGCCAGAAGTTGTTTGAGAATGGAACAACAGAGAAAGAAAACACTGCAGAATTAAAAAGCAAAAATGAAGAAGGCTCTGCCTCTTGCGAGGATATTGGAAAGACAACAGAACTTAAAGTAAAAGCTGCAATATCCCTTTTTAACCAGAGCAGTAAAACAGATGCTAGTAGTGTCTCTCTGAAGCAAACTGACCCAGAATTGATGACAGCTAAAAAAGAAAGTTCATCATTTAAACTGCCTTTGCACTTGCCCAGTAAAAGTGAAAATGCTCAAGATAGTTCCTACCAAAGAAACAGCATAAGCTCAGAATTCCAGAGAAATGAAGAAAAGATGCTGCCACATGCAGAGGTTTTATCACCTTTATCACCATCTCATCAGGTTTCTAGATCAGAATTTAAGAAGATGGAAAATGGAGATAAAAAGACAAAGCCGGGAGATTTGAGCCTTGTAGAATTGCAGTATGATGACAGAAGTCAAGAGAGTATAGTGATATCAGAGAACAACATTGATACACAGAAGAGCCCAGGTGAAACCTGTAATGGGTCTGCTGAAGATGATACCATTTTTGATTCCCCATCTGACATGAAGAAGTTTGCTGAAACAATAAAAAACTTGGACAGCTCGATTTGTTTACCCCAGAAAAAGAAGAGATCAAAGCTTCCTAAGTCCCCAGCACCCCACTTTGCAATGCCTCCCATTCATGAAGACAACTTAGAGAAAGTATTTGATGCCAGTGTCTTTACTTTTGGTTTGGGACTGAGGAGGGAAAAAGCACAGGATCTCTTACCAGCCCAACAAATAAAAATGCAAAGCTTGGAAACAATAGCCAGAGTCAGGCCCAAGCGTGCATCAACAGAGCAAAGTATTGTATTCAAAGCCCTGCAATCATGTAATAGAGAGGAACCTGCCTTTACTCATGAAATAAATGGAAAAGAAAGCATTGATGGTACAGATGGTGAAATTAAGAGATCCCGGCTTGAAAAAAGCTCCCTCTTCTCAAGCTTGCTGTCCTCTACATCTAAAGAGAAGTTTCTTAATACTTCTGTCACCACAGTAAACAATGCCGCAGCAGCTTTTGCAACTGACTCCTCAGGGCTCCCTCCTTTACAACAGGATGCTTCTGGGCCATTCGGCATGCCTCAGAAGTCTGAGGTAATAAAGATAATGAAATGCAACCGTGTAAAATTTTGTCTACCTGCTGAATGACTGTTAATTTTGATTTTTGGAATTCAGTCTCTTTCAGATTTGAAGCTTCCAAGCTTTGTGGAGAAGTACATGCAAGCAGATAGTGCAAAAAAAGAACTAAGTTTACAAATGTCCAACTATGGGAACCCTGAGAAAAGTTTTTCAAGCTGGTTAGGTACAAGCAGATATGAATCAAATGTCCCCTTTGGTTTATTAGACATGGATGTAAGTACTGTGTTGTTTAAAATCTGCCTGGAAAGTTATCCAGTTTTTGTATTTTCTATATATGATGTGCATGCTTTGTTTAGTTTTGTTTCCCCTCTTAGGGAGTTATGTAGGTTTTGAATACATAGAAGTGATTCATTTTCATCTGATGTTAGCTACACATGAAAAGGAGATGGCATCTATTCACTTGCTTCTTCATGGTGCACTTACTTTGAGACTCTTCACAAATACGAATTTAAAGTCATTCATGTCTTCATTAGTATTATTTTGAAGCAAATCTAATCCTAACGTTACTTTTTTAAAATTGTAAATTAGTAGAATTCTTTCTGTGAACTGCAGAAAACTTGTGCCTGCTTCTTCTGTTCACAGTAATCTCCCTCCTGCTTCACCAAGACATTCAAGCATTGCATTGTTAAATGAGTAACAAGGCAAATTTTCTTTTAATCCCTCTTTTTTGTTCCCAGTATTCCTATGCTCTTGATAGAAAATACATTTTTTTTCAAAAATACTTTAAGAACTGGATAGTAGTAATTATTCAAAGTTCTGCTACAGTGAAGCGCTGTCCTTTTGTCTGATTATGAGCGTCTATCCATCATGAATCAAGACAGACCTATGTCTTCCCTTTGAGGCAACTTTAACCTTAATATGGGAGAACTTTGTGATTTCTGTCTACAACATGATGGACCAGCGTTTTTTATATCTGCTGTTTCTGTTGATGTAAGCCCTTACTGTTACCTGAGAGGAAAACTATAATCAGAAGATTAAGAACCATGGGCAGAAGTGTGTTCTTCGGACTTCAGTAGCCACATTAACGAGACCTGTGGAATTGAAGCGGAATATAAGCAATTTGGGAAATGCTTTTCCAAAGTTAATGGTTATCTTCTGTTACAGTTCTACTAAAATGAGTGGGGAGTAGTAGAAATAGCTTCTTTCTTCTTCACCTTGCAGAAGGACATCGTCCATGGTACCTGCAATTCTGAGGATGTAGATTTTTCCCTCATGGGAAGTTATTTAATTACTGTGGGCATGAAAATTAAGGGGGTTATTTACAGTGGACTTACGCTGCCAGTTAAAAAGGCTTTCTTATTCTAGCTGGTCCTGCTTGGGTTTCGAAACCTGAGTTTAAAGTTAAGTGACTAATACTGATTTTTTTTTTTTATTTTTTTTGTTACTGCTACTTAAAACTGCTGTTCTCGAGTGAGTTTCAATTTTTCGGTAGAGTGTGGAGGCCTGATAAGACAAGGGGGTACGTACTGCTCTTAAGAGAAGCCAGGTAGTCTCCGAAGGGTCCCAGGATTTCTGCAGCACTGTTGCTGACTGTGAATTGTCTTGCTCAAGTTAGACAGGAACCAAAAACGTTTTTATGATGTGTGCATCTTCCACTGACTAAGAAGATGATGCAGTGGCTAATGGTAATGTGAAGAGCAGCCCAAAACAATGACTTTGGCATTCTCTAAGACACAGAGCAAGTTCTAACTGGAATTGAAGCACAGGCTAAAAAACCAGTCATGCTTCAGCGTGTCTTGATGATGCCTACAAAAATCTTATGGTGGTTAGGAACTCTGTTCTGAGACCACTACCCTGTGTGCTGACTAATAGATTTTCCTTAGTTCCTTGCATGTGTTGTGGGTTATCTTAGGCTGCAGCCTATTTAGGAGACAGGTTCTGTTCAGGTTTTGTTGTTTTCAAGAGGAGTTCCAAGAAGAGTGAGACCCTGTCCCGGAATGAGCACTCCTGTCCTTTTCTGGGAAATCAAACACATAATTGCAACGCTTTCTTTATTTGTTTTAAGATGAAGTGATGCAACCACAAGTTTCCCATATATTCTATATCATATAATTTACCACTGACTTCAACACTGTTTTAGATTTTGTATACCTCAATGTGTTCTGTTTCTTCTTGGCATTTTTAGTCTGTCACTTACTGCACAGTCTCACGCTTTTTGAAGAAACCTATCTTGTTACAAGGTGTTCAGCACAAAATTAATTACGTTAAATAGTTCATATGCATATATGCCATTGTGCCTCCTCAGTCCTTTCATATATTCCTTCAAAATTATTTTATGATTTATGGTTAAAAGAAATTTAAACTCCTGTTAATATCTTCATCATTGAAGAGTTTGTACTTTAGCAATGCCAGTTTTTTAAGTAGTCTTTTGGTATGAAACTCCTGAGATATATAGGAAGCTGATCAGAAGGATTTAGAAGTATTTCAAGTCTGAGTTTAGTTGGCTTCAGTCAAAAGACAGTTCAGAGTTAAAAAAAAAAAAAGAAGAAGTGTGTATATTCATACAGTTGTGACAAGATACTGTTCTTCAGAGGAGGAAGAAGGAATTGAAGCAGTAAGTGTAGTTTAAGTGTTACCAGCTTTTTACTATTCTGACAAATTTTTACTTTTACTAGCTTTTTTTTTTTTTTTTTGGTAGCTGAACATCTTTATTGAATAAATTTTGTGCTTGCATTTTTTGTTTATTTGGGTTTTTTGTTTGTTTCTTTTGTGTTTGAGGTTTTTGTGGTGGTTGGTTTTTTTTGTTTGGGTTTTTTTTGGTGACTTTCTCTTCCCACTGTCCATTAGGCACTTTCAAGAAATGGACAAAGTAAAATCAATCCCAGACCTGGTAAGGTAAGATCAATCTTTACTTTTTTTCTCTATATTTAAAGCATAGCAAGATAGAGTTATATGGTGTTGGTGTTTGGTTGTTCTGTTTTGTTTTTAACACAGCTGGTGATATACTGTGAATCAGATTGTAAATCAGACTATCAGAAAAATGGTATTGAAGTTTTCCATGATGTTCTGGATTGCAGTTCTTGGGTTCTGTCACCAACAATTTTAGTTAAAGTCATCAGAGGATGGTAAGAGATTAATTTTTACTTTCTCATTGGTCTATCCAAAGATCTTTTGAAACAGAACCAGCATGTAACTCACAATAAGTCTGCCTTGCAAATGGCAAAGTAACATAGACATCTGTGGGTAAGAAATGTGGCACTGTACCTGTGAAGTAGGAAGTTTCGGTCTGGGAAACTTGTTTTGCTGACGAATTGAGTGAGTATTACCATCTCAGGGATGCATCATTTCTCCAGGCATAGGCATGGGGTGAAATAACACATTCTGTCCATCTAGACTGCCCTTTGACTCCTATCCCTGTTACAGGTTGTTGTGTAGTATTTAAATTGGGCTAGAAGGTCAGCAAAGGATTTTAAAGCCATGTCTGACATGGGTTTGAATGCAGAATATTAATTTCACATCCAAAAATGTAAGGTGGTGCTGTAAAGATAATTGAATGTTTCTATTAGAAGTCCAGAGGGATTTTTTCTCTAAAAGCTAGATTGCCTAAGAGTAATTCAGAACAAGTTCATCTCCTACTTTCTTAGTAACATTTTAGAAGAGCTATTATTAGTGGATAATATAGCAAGTTAGGTTGTGGGTAGGCCATAATACAGCCAAATAGCAGGTTCTCAAAAGTAAAGATCTGATAATAAACTACAGAAACAAGGGATAGCTGCAATAGGAGGTACTGGGAAGCACACTGATTGCTGTTTAGCTTCACAAAACTGGAATGAAAATATTTTGATCTGTGTGAACCAGGTCTTTTCCACCACGGACTAGGGGAGATTGGGTTTTTCTTTCCACACTTCTACTGAGATCTGCATGGAAGGGTTTTGTATTTGCAGATGGATATAGTTTTTAACTATATATTCAAAATTGCCATTAAAAATGAAGTTATGCTTGTCTTCTAAGCAGTCCTATCATCCTTTGGCCAATCTGTACCAGCCCCTCTGGAACTCCAGGCTGCTGTTCACAGGCTCCAAGTAGCTTGTCTGTTTATAGGTGATGCAGCAGTCTGCAGAGTCAACATTTTCTGACCTACAAATTGGTTCTGATTAGTATCTCATGCAAAAATCTGGTACTCACAGACAGTAGTCTTGCCACCCCAAATCATCAATTTAAAACGAGGGAGGAGTTTTCAGTGAAATTACAAAGTCAGCAGTAGGCATCTTTGTTTTTATAATTGCTTTTAAAAGTATAGATATCAGAAATGGCTTACATCAGCAGTGTTGAGTGAATAAGCTGTACTGGGGTGGTGAGAAGGGCCTGGAAATAATTCTTCTTATGAAAGGATTTATTAAATGGGAGCATGACTTTTTAAAATCGCACTCGATAAAGCAGCATTAAAAATGAGATTTCTTTTTTTATTTTAAGCTGGATACTCTATGAAAAGCCAAATTTTGAAGGCCCCTCTATTCCGCTGGAAGAAGGAGAGCTGGAACTCCCAGATATTTGGGGTGTAGGTGCTTCTGAAGAGCCAAATGAAGGCAAATCCCTAAAGCCTGCAGTGATTGGTTCAATAAAACATGTTGTTAAGGCAAGTAATATAAAGAAAATTTTATATGGATCTTAATGTTAAGTAATGTTTTATACAAAGTGTGATTGGCGTATTAGGACACAAGTGTAGCATGGATTGTAAATGTATGAAACAATCTTTCATGTGGAATTTCTTGTTTAAACACAAAATAAATGTGAAGGCTTTTACACAGTGGGGATTGTAGTAACATCCACTGGAAGGAAAGCAGAAAGGAAACCTTTCTTCTTTTTCTTTTTTTTTTTTTTTTTGTTAGAATAGCTTCCAGCATGGTATGTATAGCATATGTTCTTTTGCCTGGACAATCTGTCAGTCTCTCAGGAAAAATATCCCAGAAAGCCATCAGTAATTCTAAAGACTTGTATTTTCAAACAGTGTGTGTGGCTATTTTTTTTTCTTTTGTTTGTTTATTTTTTAAGTATAAATCAAACTTAGACTCAGCATGAACATTAGTGTCAAACACCAAACCTTGTTTGATACTTAAAAAAGTAGCCCTTAACAAACTTAACAGGAAGTTTCACACGTGGTGGAATAGCCTTCCTACATGAACTTTTAACCAACCATTAAGTTGTTACCTTTGCAGGTTGCCAAAGCAAGCAAGAGCTATAAAGTTATTTGACTGGGAAGGGAAAAAGGAATATATATTGCTTGTAACTACAATTCTTGTTTAAATTGTAGTTGTCTTCAAGAATGGCTTGCTTGGTGTTATCTTAGGATTTCATTTACTAGAGAAGATGTTAACTGATGAAAGAAAATGCATTGCTGCTTGGATGGCAGAAAGTAAACAATGTAAATGCTGGTTAGAGATTGACTGACTGTCTTGGTCCAGGGACAGGCAAACTGGCCTAGTTATACTTTATTACAGGCATCTAATAGCAGTAGTAATTGACAAGGGGGAAACAATTTGAAATAAACAGGTGTTTCAAAACTGATTTAGTTATCCACATTAATTACAGAACTCATAGCACAGAGTAAGTGATTATGGCAATCTTCATTTTTGCAGGATTACAGGGTTTGCCGAATTGATTTGTATACAGAGCCTGAAGGGTTAGGAATCGTGACTTCCTTTTTTGATGACACTGAAGAAACAGGGGTGTTCGGCACCACTCAGAAGACTTGTTCTATCAAAGTACACTGGGGCACGTAAGTGTGTAGTTTTCTATGAACATGTACTGCAATGAAAGCAATTTGTTTTAAACCATTGGTTATACATATCCATCAGACATGCAAGCAGGCTGTATTTTAGTCCTGTATTTTGGTAGTATTTGTTGACAGTAGCATTAGTACATCACTGTATTGCTTCACCCTTGCAGAGGCTGACCTCTTAAAATGTGTTGCTAGACACAGTTTTTCTTCTGCTCACGTGTAGTAACCATTGTGTATTTGTAGTAAAGGAATAAGTTTGCCTCTCTTGCTCTTTTTCATTCAAGCAGAACTTACCATAAGTGAGAGTGGGGGAATGAACTGTTAATGATATGACCACATTTCCTACTTACTTTTCTCTAAACTTGAAATTGTTCTACTAAAATAAGAAAACTTTCAAGCCCTTGTGCTACAAAGTAAGACAAAAAAGACTTAGTGTCATGCTCTGGAAAGCATTCTTGTATTTCACAGTGCATTTTAATCTGTGTTTTTATGATGATGGACATGTATGTTATGTCACCTGAAAATATCTAACCATCTCAATTAGGAGCATAATGAATGTCATGAACTAAGCAAGCTGTTGTGAGAAAGACCTCTGAGGAACGGTCCAAATACTGTAACAATGATAGTTTTGATAACTTAATAAACTTGTAAATCGGAACCAAAAATATGCCTTAAAGTAGTATAGGGAGGCTGCTTTCAGAAAAAGTGGAAGTGGAACCAACAGTGTGTGTTCCTGCAGAACACTTTACAGGGAGTACAGACCTTGGTTGTGACCTGTTGGCCATGTTGTGTTTGGTCGCTTGCTGCAGGTGGTCTATTTATCTATTAGTAATGATGATAGGTAGATCTTAAACTAGATGATCTAAAGGTCCTTTCCAACCCTAACTGTTCTGTGATTCTATGAAACTTGCCCAACTAAAGACAGGTGTTAAATACCACTGTAAAGATGGATTCAGATGCACCACATTATAGATGGCGCATTTAGTTGATAGATAAAAGGTATTTTATTTGATTAAATCTTTACACCTTGATTTGGTGAAAAATGAAACACTCTGATACATAGGAAGAATTTAAGATGTCCAAGTAGCTGGTTCTCTGACAGGAAGTTATTTCTGTTGAACTGCAAGCTTAATTCAAATTACATATCTGCCAAGATATGTTATTTGGACATTGCTCATGAATTGAGTTCATCTGCCTTTCCGCTTAATATATGTCCATACTTAAAGGCATTCTGTGAGTACTGAAATTGCAAAATTTTTGGAAAGGAAGCAGAGCCTGTCCACATTCCTTCAGTCCTTATTTTTCACTAGGGTGACTGTTTCATGCAGTAGATCTGCGTAAACTCTTACAGTCTTAATTTCTGTCTGTTGCATTTGGATCCTTTGAGGGAAGGCAGGCTAACATTTGCAACTGGAGCAAAACAGGCAGCTGAAAACAATCTTCTCTAACTGACATCTCAGATGTCAGTTCACTTGTCCAGTGTAGAATGAAGTCGCTTCTGCCAGTTGCTTGACGGAGAAATCCAATAAATTGTTGCTGCTTTTTCACATGTTGCTGGGTTTTTTCTTTCCATTCGTTTACAGGCATGGCATAGTTCACTGTATTGGCAGTTGAGGGAGGCTCTGATTCTGAGTCACCTTGCCATGTGGGTGTGGTTGTATCTTCTTAAAGTTTCCCAGTGTTGATTCTTAATTGTTGTTTACTGAAAGCTGCCAGCAAAAATGAGTCAGTGCACCTTTATCTTCTGACTGTACTCTCTCCTTGGTCTTCATGTGTTTAAGTTCTTGCAGTAAAGTTAGAATCGTAGAGTTGTGTAGGTTGCAAAAGACCTTTAAGATCATCGAGTCCGGCTGTTAACCCAGCACTGCCAAGTCCACCACTAAACCGTGTCCCTAAGCACCACATCTACATGACTTTTAAATACTCCAGGGATGGTGACTTCACCACTGCCCTGGGCAGCCTGTTCTAGTGCTTGACAAACTTTTAGGTGAAGAAATTTTTCCTGCTATCTAATCTAAACCTCACTTGCCACAACTTGAGGCCATTTCCTCTAGTTCTAGCACTTCTTACTTGGGAGAAGAGACTGACATCCACCTCACTGCAACCTCCTTTCAGGTGGCTGCAGAGAGCGATAAGGTCCCCCCCAAGCCTCCTTTTCTCCAGACTAAACAATCCTAGTTCCCTCAGCTGTTCTTCTGAGGACTTCTCCTCTAGACCCTTTACCAGCTTAGCTGCTCTTTGGACTTTCTCCAGCACCTCAGTGTCTTTCTTGTACTAAGGGTCACAGAACTGAGCACAGTATTTGAGGTGCAGCCTCACCAGTGCTGAGTACAGGGGGATGATCACTGCCCTGGCTCTGCTGGCCACACTATTGCTGATACAGGCCAGGATGCTGTCGGCCTTCTTGGCCGCCTGGGCACAAGCTGGCTCATGTTCAGCGACTGTTGACCAACATTGCCAGGTCCTTTTCTGCCAAGCAGCTTTCCAGCCATTATATCCCAATCCTGGAGCACTGCATGGGGTTGTTGTGACCCAAGTGCAGGACCCAGCACTTTGCCTTGTTGAACCTCAAGCAGTTGGCCTCAGCCAATCAATCCAGCCTGCCATATCGCTCTGTAGAAACGTCCTGCCCTCAGCCAGATCAACACTTCCACCCAAGTCAGTATTGTCTGCAAACTTTGTGAGAGTGTGCTCGATCCCTTTGACCAGATCATTTATAAAGTTATTAAACAGAACTGGCCTCAGTACTAAGCCCTGGTGAACACCACTTGTGACTGGCTGTAAGTTGAGGGTTTACTGAGAAGTGTGACTACCGGATATAAAATATATCAAACATTTACTATAGGCATCAATAAAGCTAAAACTCTGTGTTTGTTTCTTGGAACAGTATGTTTGCAATGAAACTGGTACCAACTTATGCTGGTTTACATCAGCTTGGAATCTGCCTTTTAAGCACAATAGAGTGATGGATTATTTTAACATCTTTCTGGTATTACCACATTTATACATTGTGATCCTTACATGATTAAAGGATTGGCTCATAAAGTGTTCCTATTTAGTATGTGTTTTATACCATGCTGCACTGCTGAGAGATCAGTAAATTTAATTGCGTAAGGATGGCAATGTATTCTGTCCAGAGATCAGCAGTATGTTTGTTTCCAGTAAGTGATTACTGGCTAAGCTTTTACTGAAAGAACTTTAAAGGTACTCTTGCTGTTCCCATCAGGAATTTTGAAAGTTATGTCTTTCTAAGCAGATTTATTAGCAGGTACAAACCATGAGGAAGTAGATTGCTTGCAAATTGTCAGGTTTTTCTACATATTACTAAATAACACAAGGTCTTTCAAGTTCTTGGAAGTTGATTCTGCATGTTTTAATACTATCATAAAAATAATAGAGAGTAACCTTGACATTTCAGTCTAAAACTTGGGTTGCCTTCAGAGATGCCAGGCAAATTCTTAACTGTGTTCGTTATATTGATGTGGGGATTTTTAAGCCTGTTGAAACAAAGCACATGCATTATTGGTGGTTCCTGCACAGGCACAGAAGTTTGCCAGTATACCACGTTGTAGCTGGCAATTTCAGTGGTAAAGAAACAACGTTTTATTAAGGATACAAGAATGTCTTTCCTAAAGTAAGCACATAGTCTTTTCTTTTAGTGTTAAAAAATGTTCTGGGATTTTTGTGTTTTGCTTTTCTCCACACGCTTTCACCACCTCCCCATATCCCTCTCTTTAGATGGCTAATTTATGAAGAACCTGGTTTCCAGGGAGTCCCTTTAATGTTGGAGCCTGGTGAATACCCTAATTTAGCATTCTGGGAGAAGAAGGAAGCCTACATCAGGTCCATGAGACCCTTGAAAATGGTAAAATACTGTTATTACTTTAAAGTTACATGACCTACGTTTGTATGCTAGAAATAATGTGTTAAGATAGTTAGATTTTTCAGGACTCGCAAAATAAAACTCTTTTATAGGCTAAAAATGTTTGGTTTAAGTTCTTGAACTTTCAACATTTGATTGCATCCATTTCTGCCTTTAATCTGCCTTGTTATTTTCACTTGTGTTTTTCAAGGAAGGTTTCTCTTTAATTCTATCATTTTGTGAAGAGTTGATGACTTAATAGTTGCCTATAAGTTGTTTAAGTAAGTATATGCAACTTATTTTCATTTTTCTTCTATTTTTTAAACAGGGTGGTCGCAAAGTTGAATTCAGTGGAGAGCCAAAGGTAAAAGCCAGTATTCATTTGATTGTCCAAAGGTATTTGAACGTATGGGTTACACATGAATATATGGGTAGATAAATGCATCTTGACCATGTATGAGCTACTTGTGACTGGTCCTACTGTATGTGACCACACCAATGAAACTGCAATTTCTGACACATTTATGCATCTGCAGCATACGTAGATGGCAGTATTAATAGCTATCTGGATAATGCAGATGGGTAATGAACATTCAGACAGACCCTCATGTTGCATCTCTAAGACCTCTTGAACAGAATAGAAAGATCCCACTAATGAATTTCATAATCTTGCCTTCTCATTCTCTGTGCACAAAAGAAACAGTCATCAGAATTTATCATGCTCTCTGCAACTTTTACTTAATTTCCTGTACAGGTAATCGTTTATGAGAAGCCTTTCTTTAAAGGGAGACATGTGGAAATAGAATCGGAGATCATTATGCTTGATGACAAGGAATCAGAAGAGAAAACAAGACTTCAACTTCCATCAGTGGGATCTATGAAAGTACTGGGAGGAGTGTAAGTGGGAAAACACCAGTAATATTTCTCCTTCAGCTGAAGTAGTAAGCTCATAGGCTGGAAACTGCAGTGGGCAAATTCTGTACACATATATTTTCCTAGTTTTTTGGGTTTAGATATATGCCCGAGTTAAATTTTCAAATCTGTATCTGTTCCATAATGATGCAGAGCAGCAGTTCTCCATTTTCACACACAGACTCTGTTGTTGTTGTTGTTTAGTTGGGTCGCTTATGAGAAGCCTGGATTTGAAGGTCATCAGTACTTGCTGGAAGAAGGAGCTTATCGGGATTGGACAGACTGGGGTGGCTATGATGAACAGTTGCAATCACTGCGACCAATTGTTGGCGTGAGTTCCAAGAGCAAGTAGTAGACATCTCCTGAGTGCACTGATATGTCATGTTGCATTTTCCTTATGATGCTTCTCTTTGTTTTAACAGAACTTCACAAGCTCCCATATGATAATGTACAGTGAAAAAGACTTTGGATCAAAGGGTGCCAATATTAATGTGTTAGGAATTATTTCCAATTTGAAAGACACTGGATATGGGCTGAGGACACAGTCTATAAATGTTCTAAGTGGCGTGTAAGTGATATTTTTAATCGCTGTTTAATTTTAAATGTGCTGTTCTTTATAGATTTTGTTAGTATTTTCGGATGTTCTCAGCACTTTTGACTTCTAATGTCTGTGTGGAATCTTCAGATAAGATTTTCCGCCCTTGACTGCAGAATGTGAAAAGTGAAGTTTTTGTGAGTATGTATGGTAAATCAGTTTTCTTTTTCATTGTAAGATCAGATGGTGCTAGGAGATGTTGACTTACTGATACACAAAGTACTAAAAGTATGAGATGACATTTCTTCAGAGAGGTAGAAATAGCTTGTTCTTGTGGCTGTATTTTTTGAAATCATTTCAACAGCAAAATTGCTATGAAACTCATTTCCAGTTTTAAAACTTATTTTCCAGTCATCTTGTGTTTGACCAGAGGCAAATTCCTTGCTCTTTATTTCAGTTGTGTGTAAAATGGAGATAACTCTTGCCATGCTCACTAATGCATTATGATATTATCATAGAATCATAGAATAGTTAGGGTTGGAAAGGACCTTAAGATCATCTAGTTCCAACCCCCTTGCGATGGGCAGGGACACCTCACACTAAACCATTCCACCCAAGGCCTTATCCAACCTGGCCTTGAACACCGCCAAGGATGGCGCATTCACAGCTTCCCTGGGCAACGCATTCCAGTGCCTCACCAATAAAAAAAAATGAGAAAGTTGGCATTATTTTCCACATAAGGGCAAATTTCATTGGTTTGGTTTTAAGGTTCTTCTTCTTAAAGAGTTTAATTCATCTAGATGATGACCTGAAAATAGTCAAGACAAGTCCTAAAATCAGAAAATTTGAAAGCAGTAGTTGATACAGAAAAAATATAGAGAAAATTTTAAAAAATATATTTTTTGTGTTAACTTATTAATGGCAACATATTTTCTTTTTAATTAATTCTTTATTGTTTTATGTGACTATATTTTTTTATTTTTCATTGTTTAAAAATATAACCTAATATATGTATTTCGCATATGTAACTCAAAGCACAGACCTTCTGTATTTGTAGATATGTACTGTACAAACATTAGTAAGTACAGAAATGTTATGTTCAAGATGTCTGCCTGAGGAAAAGGAACACCATTTTTCTCTTAAAATATTACATGAGATAACCTGTGCTTATTACAAAGTTCAAATTTATGATCATTGCATGTTTCTTTAAAAAAAACCCAAGCCAAAACCTGAAAGAAAATAAATGTCTATTAGGTTTATCTAGATTATAAAATAATTAAACAGTTTATACCAGATTAGAAATATCAAATGCTTAATCCTGTATAACAATGTGTATTTCTCCCATTACACATTTGAAAATGAATAAGCACTAAACCTGTTTCACATTACCTGGCTGTGCATTTCAGGTGACAGAATGGCAAAACAGTGTATGGAAACACACAAAACACATTTATAGACTTCCAAAAGATTAAACTAAGAGCCTTTAATGCCAAATGAAAATTATTTTTTGTGAAAATCACCATTAAATGTGGAGTACATATCTTTTATTGTGCAGCCTATATGGTTTTCGTTTGTTGGTTTTGTTTTGTTTTTTTTTTTTTTCCCTGCTACAGATGGTCTTTATGGAAATATGCTAAGACCCTAAATATATGATGCATAAAGTTAACACTCAGTTCCTGCAGCTTCATTTCCAGTCTTCTGTAGATCCACAGAAAAGTAAAAAATAATGAAACAGGAAAGCCTTTTAAATTAAAACCATTGGTGTTTTGTAACTTATCTTTTCACCTCGGTGTAATTGCACCATATGAAACATAGCATGTCGTAGAGCTGCTACTTGTCACACAACTTAGTGCTACAAGAAAATATTTGAGCTTTCTCTTAGGCAATCCAGAACTAATTCTCACAATGTAGGTCTTGCTAAATCAGTACTGAAGTATGTGAAAACGAAGAACTTCACAACAGATGAAAGCACACCAAGCAATTTAATTTACAAAATACTTACTGTAAATTAAACTAATGTTAGATGTGTTTAGGCAATACAACTGTCTTCACATAAAACATTTGCCAGGGTTATTTATCTAGCAAGCAGAGTTAATCTTAACAGAAGATTTTAAAGAATAAGAAAGGTTTAAAAAGCTGTTATAGGGCTTTAACAGGAAAAATGTTATAAATGTCTAATGTTTTTTCCTGAAAATTCCTTTGGCTGTTGATGATTAAAACTAAATATTTCCCAAACTTTATGATACATCAAATATAAATTTTGGACATTTATGACCAAAAAAATCCCAAACTGCAAACCAGACGAATTATTTTCATGCTGCTGAAGTAAATATAGTAATTAACTTCTGAAACATTTGGGCTTCATCTTCTGCTAAAAGCTGAGGAGCGTGAAATGGTAGATTAGACATGTGCTTGTTTACTCCCCAGGAAGAGGAATACTAGAAGTTTAAATCTGTTTGTCCTCTTTACACCTCCTTATTTGTCCTTTTGTGTACTGTTAAAAACAAGACACTAGGCTGGATAGATCTACGGCTTGAATTAGCATTACTCTTTATGTTCCTATCACATTTTGGATAATATCTAATGAAGCAACCTTTTGTAGTGACAGACAATGTTTCTGGAGGAGCAGATATAGAACTCTGGGTACACAAGATCATCTTCTGAAGCTTTGAAAAAACTTTTAAGTACTTGAAAGCTTTTTCAGAAGCAAAACACTTCAAAGTAAATATAATTTTAGAACAATTGCTCTAAATTGAAATCAGACAAAAGGATGGTTAGTAGCTGAAGCTCAGGGATAAATCAGGAAGGGAAGAGAGAGAAACTAGATGAAACATTAGTAAGTTAGATGGAATTTCTTCAAATGGGCTTTCCCAACATAAACTGCAGGGTCATCCACCCCAGATTAGGCATTTAAGTGTTCTCATATCACTTATAAACACTTCTTGATGGCAATACATTGGCCTAGGTTAGAATAAGATGCAACTCCCTCTGATTTTATATCTATGTATCTATGTATCTATCTATCATCTATCTATCTATCTATCTATCTATCTATCTATCTATCTATCTATCTATCTATCTATCTATC